>KE505672.1:0-11612 GCA_000441515.1 Elaeis oleifera
CCCGTAGGAGCTTAGGGTAAGCTGCTCATGGTGAAAATGTGGGGTACGCCGCTTGTAGTAGAAGTTCGGGTAGGCCACCTGTAGGAGGTCGGACGAAATGTACCTGCAGTAGGAGTTCGGAGCAGCGGACCATCTCCCGTAGGAGCTCGGGTGGGATCTTCCTGCAATAGAAGTCCGGCTCTCGTAGGAGTCCGGATGAAATGGACCGGCTCCCGTAGGAGTCCGAGTGGAGTTCGATAGTCGTAGAATCTGCCATTGGCGAAGTTCGGCCACTATTGAAGTTCTGGCGGAAGTTCGGGTTGGAGTCGATCGTGGCTGGAGAAATCTGAGAGAGGTCCGGAGATCGGTCGACCACTGTAGAAAGTCGGCCGGTAGTGGAGCCCAGAGGATGCGGTAGGAGTTCGCCCGTCGGAGAAGTTTGGTCGACCCTTGTAGTGGGCACCGTAGTAGCTCATTCGTCAGCGAGGCTTGGGAACATTGTGAAAGCTCGGCAGCTGGGGAGGTCCGGAAAGATGTCCCCCAAGGTCAGGAGCCGGAAGGATCCCGGAGAGGCCAATCCTGTTAAGAACTTCGGCTGAGGGTATTTATACCCAACAGGATATTAGTATAGCTTATCTCTAAGAGGTACGCACTATATCAGTAAATCACGGCTCGTTCTATTAAAGTATAAACTATCTAAATTCAATTACAAGATATAAGGTTTAATCTAACATACCACGATCTATCTCTCCTAGGCACGTACCGTATCTAGAGATCACGATACGTCAGTAATCACGATACGTCAGTAGAGAATATAGACCGTATAGGCTAGATCAATATCTTAAAAAAATAAAAGATATGAAATAAAGTATAATTTATTGTATAAAATTAAATATACGAAAAAATTAAAATTCGTTTACAGGCTTCATCGTTTTTTGGGTTGAAGAGATTTAGCCACGCATCAAGATCTCTAGCTCCATATTCTCTCCTTTTTCATATTCTCTTTTTTTTCAAAATCTAAAATAATAAATAAAAAAAATTCTGTCCTGCTTCTTTTACTCCCATGCTCTCTATTTCTGCTGTCGCTTGCTGTCTTCTCTCTATTTCTCGCCCACTCTTGGATGCCTTTCTCTTGTAGTCTGGGGTCTTTTTTATAGACCTTAGAAGGGGAGGAATCCTTTTGATCTACCGATGTGGGACTATAGACGTCGCATGGGTTTAAAAGGTTGAATTCAAGTTGATTTCGATGTTCGTTTCTTTCTCAAACTCCTTTGCTTTTACGATCGTGCAATAGACCGCGTGAAGCCACCTTTCGTATTGCATCGCACCACAGGTCTATGAATCAGGCAAAACCCAGCTCTCTTTTCCGTGTGAAGCCCGCATCTACTGGCCTCTCTGCATCATGCCACAAGTCCTGCACCGCTTGAACCTGTTTGTTTGCATCACGCGAATGGTGCCGCGCAACATGCCAGCATCCACTTTGCTTTAAAACTCTCTTGGCTCCACGCGAAGCTCCAGCAATCCACTTCACTTCATGAGCCATAACCAGCCAAAAGCTTTTAATGCTTTGAATCTCCATGAGCCCCACGTCATTTGGATTGAATTTGATTTACATTTTTTTAATTTAAATCAAGTTTGAGTTAATTTTGAGATGCCTTCGTTGAATTTCTATCAGTTATTCATAAAGTATTACGTATCATACATCTGACAGATCTGAATTTAGATATGAACTTCATCTGTATATGTTGAAAGACCCTTACTGGTTGATTTATGATTAAATCTTTAAATTAATTATTTTAAAAAATATAAAAATATCAAATTTAAAATAATAAAATTAAATATCAAAATTTTAATACTTTTTATGACATATTTAATGTACTGATCACGATGCCTAAAGATCCAGAGTAAATGAGGTAATAGATCTTAC
The DNA here is from genome assembly GCA_000441515.1 of Elaeis oleifera. Lineage (NCBI taxonomy): Eukaryota > Viridiplantae > Streptophyta > Magnoliopsida > Arecales > Arecaceae > Elaeis > Elaeis oleifera. The sequence goes on from KE505672.1 coordinate 1,907, forward strand.
ACTCTTTGCTATTTTTTGAACTATAAGTTGATCTTATATTTTTTATTAATTTTAAATTATCATATTTTGTATGCATATGATTTATTCTGAATGAAATCATATTTTTCTTAAAATAAAGATTAGCATTGTAAAAAAATATATATTTATTTGACAAGTGATTATGTGAATATATTTTATAAAATAGCATGTTTATGAAGTATGAGTTTTATTATTTTTTTTATCTATCTATAAGTATGTTTTAAGAAAAAATGTAAAAATTTTAAAGGATCTCAGGTAGCTATGAACGAATTTTTAAAAATAGAAAGGTCGACATCCAAAGCTAATATCCATAAGAAATATGGCTCTGTCAATGGATATAAAGTTAATATATAAAATAACTTTATCGATTAAGAAACATGGCTCTATCATGGATATAAAAGTGATTAGTGTATGAATATCTATCAGCAATATTTTAAAATATGATACGAACACATGACAAGAATGACCTATAAATTCTGTTTATGAAATGTTTATGATTTATGCATGCATGATTATCTTTATGACTCGTTTTATTATATATTATATGAAATGCTTTATGTTTGTAATATCTATTATTTTCTAAATATAATATTATTATAGAAAACCTTATACTTGATCCGATATAAAATATGGGTTTTACTTACGAAGCTGGGTACGTAGCTCATACTTCTTTATTATTTTTTTTATTAGAGGAACAGAGTTAGGAGCAATGGATGATCCAGACTTGAGGGTCTGCATTAGCAGGCTTGAAAATTTTATAGCTGGATTTAGTTTATTAGATAATTATGGACTTATAGTTAGCTATTTATGAATTTTGAAATATAGATTGGTATTTAATTTTGGATTTAGATGCTCTAAATCAGTCGTAGTTTAATTAATGATTTGAATTGAGCATCTTTATTATATTTATTTGTGATGAATCTTTTAATCTATTCAAGATTATGAATGTTAGCTTCATATTATTGTGGATTACACCCTCAATAGCATAACCATATTATGTCTCGGATTTGGAGAATAACAATTCCAATGTAAGTGTATTAATGCCAATTGATGCAGTGACATCATTGATTCATGATCCAGAGCAACTCAAGACATATATCCATTTACCTGCCTGCTCATCTCACCCATCTGAGAAGGGATGTGCAACAGAACGTTGCATTGGATCATCAAATAATTCTGCACGTAGGACTACTTCTGTTTATTAGCTGATGAGATTTGCCCACTAAATAACGTGGCTATATTTGAATGGAGACTATATATTTGTCGGAGGAAGATTGGTGAGGCCCAGTTAAATTCGTTGAGATCATGAATTCTGGCAAAGGCAAGGATCAAGCTATTTTGAATCCATATCCAACCCGGAACAACCTGACATAATCCGAGCTAAAGTCATTACTACAAGGCTTAGATCAATAAATTTAACATATTTAAAGCAGGAGTCATTTGTGAGTAGTATGAGATCCAATCTAAGCACAAACTTGAAACTATTTGTGCTGGCACCAGTAGTTTTTACATAAGGGAAAAATTAACAACTATTTTGTTAATGATAATTTGTGTTAGTGCTGCTTAATTTTGTGCATATTGGGATGTTGATAATGCCTACACGTTCGTACAATCGGATTTTCCCGCATAATATGTTGAGGATATAAATGAAGCCACCCAATCTAAATGTTCCTCATAGTTAATGGTAGATAACTTTAGGCCCCGTTCAACTTGAAAAATGCTTTAGCAACGTTGGTCCAAGTGTAAACCGTAAACTCTTTCCAAGCATGCAAAAAGTGCCCTCTCTTGTCAAGGGATATTGTTGGCTTTTTGTTATCTCCATTCTCTCAAAGTTAGGTGCATTTTTCACTCCATTTCCCCTAAAAAATATACGAAGCTGTGGAGGCTACAGGGAAGCATGGTGTCTTACGCTGATCCACCGGCTGAAAATATGGCAGACTATTGTACATCCATAGGGCTTGATCCTATCGGACATGCCATGCTTGCTTTCTAATTTTCCTTAATCTAATGACATGCAACATTAGATTAGAAAATTGCAATATTAGAGCATCTATATGTTATCATAAGAATGTAGAAATACCATAACATCCATTTAAAACAACTGTCACAAAAATTTTGAAGATCCGTGCATCATATCTTTTTCAAAGTATTTATTTAAATCAAAACAGTAAAAAATAGCTAAACCCTCATCTCTCACCGCTTCGCCTACAAATATTTTTCAACTCACTCCCTAACATCTTAGAACAAAGGATAGCAAAAGATCATTTATAAATACATTCTCTCTTGGTCCTAGTGACTAGGCTCATAATTAGCCCCATGACGAGGCTAAAAAGAGACTAGCTCATCGAAAGATACATGCCAATGATCAGTATATACCAATACTGGTGAGGTCTGAAAAACTAGTTTCTACACATGAATGCCAATAATCAATCCTATTGGCTTGGCCTAAATCATGGTCAGAATAGAGAGCTTTCACAAGATTATTCCATATCAATTTCAAATATTCATAACTTTCAAACGTGTTGCCATTAAAGAGTAAAACACCATGCAAATTAATGTCTCTTTTTAACACATTTCCATTATGAAAATTTTGTCATGCATGGTCAGATGTTCCATATAGTTGATCCATATTTCAAAATGGACTTCTTATGCAATATGGAATAAACATGATGTTTATTTTCAAAACGTGGTATTTAAAAACATCTACTAACAAATAAAATATTTAAATTGATATGATAAAATTCAAGATTTCATATTTTGTACTATGCAAATAACTAAATTTTAAAAGTATGAATATCATAAATTAAACATGTAAATATGCTAAAATCAAAAGGCAAGTGTTGAAATTATTTTAACATGTAATGCATTATGAATAGCTAGCATGGTAGAGGTACTTACCGGTCCTTATTGATATAGTCTAAAAATTTCATCCAACAGAAATACTATATGTTGCTGCTCGATTCGGTCGAGGTCGGAGAGAGGGCGACTGAGCCCCACGTAAGGATGTTGATGCTGGAGTAACCTGCAAAATAAGTTCAAATCGGAGATTTTTGCTCTGGCAATGATCCTCCGACATTCAAATCAGATTCAGAGAATAATAGGAGCAGTAATGAGTTCTCTGAGAGGGATTACTTAGCTTATCTTGCTCCTCGGGGCTTTGATGGTTTATATAAAATGTCGCCAGATAGCTGGTTGAATAGCTGTGAGATCATGCAATTTCGAGATTGTAAAGCTGTTCAATATGTTATAACGGACAAAATATTTCAATCCTCAATCGCTCTCACGAGATTAGAGGAGGTCGTTACTGTTAACATACTGATTGGGGGATTTGAATATCTTCAAAGATCATACTTGACCTGTTGGTCTTCTTAAATTGGGTGTGGTGTCACCCCATAGTATATATAGGTCCCATCTATTAATTGCATGGACTGTCAATCAGGAGCTGAGAGTATGGAGAGATTTTAGCCTTCATATGCTCCCATATGGAGGTATTTATTATTTTGACCTCTTCTGCATGGTGTGGATGATTGCCATGGCATAAAGATGGCTAAGTATAGAATGATAGCTCAGCTCATATTGGATAACTCATATCAGCATAAATAGCTCTTTTCAATACATAACTCAGGATAGCTCAGCTCATATCAGGATAACTTATATCAGCATATAGCTCTTCTCAGCACATAGCTCAAGATAGCTCAATTCATCTCAGGATAACTCATATCGGCATGTATATGGCTGTGGGTGCCTCTTCTCAGCATATGTATGGTCAGCCACTCCAGAATCTACGTTTTGGATATAAATCCGAGGCATCCCTGATACCACCGTAATACTATCCTCCTACTCCTGAGTCTGAGAATAAGATAAAAAAGTACTATTGCAATGATGACTTGGGCCTAGGGACATTCATCCATGCATCCCATTAAGGCATATGTTCTTCATTTAATACGGGCAGCGGAAGCAATTTTGCTCTGTTCTTCATACAAGCGACATCTTGTGCTGCTCTTCACATGAGCATGTTGTGCTCTACTCTTCATATGAGCATCTTGTGCTCTGCTCTTCACATGATCATCTTGTGCTCTACCCTTCTTCGTGCGAGAGGTAGCATGTGCACTGCTCATCTTGTGAGTGACATCTTGTGCACTTCTCATCTTCGTGTGAGAGACAACGTGTGCACTGCTCATCTTGTGAGCAGCATCCTGTGCACTTCTCATCTTCACACGAGAGGCAGTATGTGCCTGTAGATAATGTGTGTACTTTTTATCTTCATGTGAGAGGCAGCGTATGCACTTTTCGTCTTCACACGAGAGACAGCGTGTGTACTTCTCATCTTTACACGAGAGACAGTATGTGCCTATAGGCAGCATGTGCACTTCTCATTTTGATGCAACAGGTATCGTGTGCCCATAGACAGCGTGTGTACTTCTCGTATTCATGCGAGAGGCAACGTGTGCCGTAGGCAATATGTGCACTTCTCATTTTTATGCGAGAGGTAGTATGTGTCCATAGGCAGCATGTGCACTTCTCATTCTCATGCGAGAGGCAGTATGTGTCCATAGGCAATGTGTGCACTTCTTATCTTCATACGAGAGGTAGTGTGTGCACTGCTCATCTTGTGAGCGATATTCTATGTATTTTCGTCTTCATACGAGAGGCAGCATCTGCACTTCTCATCTTGTGAGTAGCAGCGTGTGTAGTTCTCATCTTTATATCATAGGTTGAGGGTCCTTATCGGTTAGCCCTCCAGAGGTTCCTTAGGGTCTCCCTCCGCTTTCTATATAACTCGGGCTCAGATGGGATCTTGTAAGTTAGCCCTGTCTCTAAGACATCGAGGTTTGCTTGCTGAATTGTAGATCGAAGGTTTTATAAGTTAGCTCTCTGGAGGTCCCTTAGGGTCTCCCTCCGCTTCTCGCACGATTCGAGCTCTGATGGGGTCTTGTAAGTTAGCCCAACCTTTAAGTCATCGAGATTTGGCCCGAATAAAGATCAATGGGCTTTGGGGTCCTAATTTGCTGTGGTTCAATTTTGGCTTAAAGACCTATGGTCCTATAAAAGAAGAGAACAAATAATGGATGAAGGATTTGAGAGCCTTTTACCTTGAGGGATTCCATATGAGAGTCCTCTAATTTTGCTTAGCTTTCTATTTGCCTCAATTCAGCACACTCCACCTCGGCTTGTCATTGATTTCCTCAGATTGGTCTTTCGAGAACCCTTTGAGGTTAGTTTCTTAGAGATCATCTCTCTGATGTCATAGATCTCACATCATCATTGTGGCCTTGGGCCGACCTCCACTTCAGCTTAAGTGTTTGAAGAGATGTTGTTCAAAAAGAACAATGTAGGATAATAAATAAGGTCTGAAAGCTTTTTACCATGAGAGTTATGAGCTCTGTTTGGAAGCTTTTAGATTTTGTTTGACTCCTGTTATTTGCCTCAGTTTGAGTTTGCTTTTGCTTCAAATTGGCCTGCATCTTGGATCTGCATGATCTCACCCCAAATTTTGGATCTGCAGACATACCTCGAACCTGCATACTTTACCTCGAATCTACAGATTTTAGCTCGGATCTACAGATATCTACCTCAGATCTACATGCTTTACCCCAGATCTGCATGCTTTATCCTTGGATTGGTTGGATCTCAGCTCGATTGGATCCTGATTATGACTTCAGAAGCAAGAAATTGCTTTTGAGGTTGCCGTGAATGGTCTTAGCATCATCTCAACTGTTATATCAGTAGAAATCCAAATATATAAAATAAAAGTAAGCTATAAACTCAAACCACAGAGGATGGATGAGGAACAGGGCGAGCTCATCATTATCCTCAACAAGAACTTGTCTTTGAAGTCTTTTCAGTTGCTAGCTCCGGACTCAGTGGGTCCGGTCTTCGATGTCATAAATCATGTTGCAGTAAGAAGACTTGTCGAGGAAAAGGTTGGCAACCACCTGCGATCCCAGAGCCAAGAAATTTGCGAACGACACCCAACCTCACTTGCCCCGCTTCTGCATCTGATCTGGAGCTCTCGTCATCCCATGCACCTTCAAGTATAGAGGTGGTGGCGGCGAGATTGGCGGCATCAGAGATTGCCATGGCAGCGGCATGCAGGAGGCCTCGGAGTCGCGCGTGGGGTCTGGGATCTTGATCGAACCGCCTTGGCTGGACAAGTAGGAGCAAGGTCCTTGGTGCCGTGGGATGCCGAGCTTGCCTACAGGGTGGACCACTGGAGGATGTCATCAGCTTCGATGGAAGCATTAGGCCCGTAGGTAATTTCGATAGGGAAAGGCTCTGAGGCTGCGAGCGAAGAAGCTCGAATCCTCAAATGATCTGATGAGCTTGGTGAGCTTGGTGCCAATGGGGAGAGGCACGAGCAAAGAGACTCGTCCACAGTGAATCAGAGATAGGGTTCAAGCCTTCCTTTCCTGTTAGGGGATCAGGATCCAGCCACCACACGGCTATCGATTCAAAGGTGCAAGTGAGGAGAACTCGAAAATCCAGATCTCGATGAGGTCGATGCCGACAGAAGAGAGGCACGAGCGAGGGGACACCTTGAAAGTTCGGACCTCGATGAGGTCAGAGGTGTGCACAGAGAAGACCTTATGGCTATAGCCTCAGAAGCCCAGATTCGGTGAGGTCGGAAAGGCCGAAATCGCCAGTTGGAGGTGCGAGAGTGCTTGGATCTAGAGGAGCTCGGGGCCGCCAACCTAGCCGGGCTTGATGTTGGAGGTGCACAAGCACGTGGGAGGAACCGGGACCATCGATCTGGCCTTGAAATCATCAGAGAAGCACGTGGGAGGCATTGGTCTACTTCGTGGTCATCCGCTCTAATGAAGCCAAAGCTCGGGCAGAGCCAGTGTTGCCGGACGTTAGACACGAGGGAGGCGATGGTGCCGGCCTCGGGCAATAGGTGCCCAGTTCCCCATTCTTCAGTGGCTTTCTAATCTGTCGGGGAAATAAGATAGCCCCCCTTCCTTTCTTCCATTTTTTTGTTTGTGGAGAGACTTCGGTGCCTCCATGGGAGGATTCTCGAACTGGTCGGGCTCAGCACCAGAGGCACGTGGGCACACTGGAGAAACTGGGATAAAGAAATCTAGCCAAGCTTGAGCAGCTCTGTCCCCTTTGTTCAAGAACATGGAGTAGTCCGGTTGCATCTTTGATTGTGGAAAGAGCTTCGATCCACCCCGTTTAAGAACGAGGGCCTTCAACCTCGTTTAAGAATGAGGTTTGGCTTGAAGCTGATGTCTGTGTTTAAAAACAGGGGCCTTCACCTACTGAAAAGCAGGTCGACATGGAGTTGACACCCGTGTTTAAGAACAGGGGCCTTCACCCTCGTTTAAGAATGAGGTTAACCTCTTGTTTAAAAATTGGAGGCCTTCAAAGTTGGACGGCCTTTTGCCCGTGTGGAGGCCTTGGATCCATCCATAGGTGACCTTGACGCTGTTTACGGGTGTAACATGCGCATGGGAGGGCCTCAAACCCATGGATCAGATGAGGCTCGCCGCCGTCAGGGGTGTTGGATAAGTGAGGTGACCTCGGACCCCCCGATCCAGGGTGAGTTCGGTGCGGACAAAGGTGAGGAATGAGTAGGTCAACCTTTGGGCAGAGTAGCGGAGCAGCAGCAAAGACAGAGCTCATCGCCACTCGGTACTTCTGCATCACCCTAGCCCATGTCTGATAAACATACAAAACTATTTATTTATTATTGTTGCTTTTTTGAGGGGTTTTCTCAAATGACCCATTGGCCAAGACTCCCATGCATGGTCAGCCTCGGCCACGAGTGCCTCCTATAATTCTTTGGTCCCGAGAGGGTGAATAAGGAGCTTCGGCTAGATACAAGGCTAGCTCCGACTCTTGAGGCTCTCAAATTGGCTTTCATCTAGCACATTGGAGACATTGCAGATGAGCTTACAAAAGAATTAAGATTTTTCTTCTCTAGATCTGACTCCTCCTTTCTTATTTGAATCCTGTCAAAAATTTAATTTAAAGTTTGAACACAGATCAGAAGGCAAAATAATTCAAGAATCAAGGGATTTCTGTAGTTCCTTTCCTATTTTATTGATTCCTCCATCTTCATTACAAGTAGGTGGCGAGCACTACGCCATAGAGGTCAGGATTGGCATAGGTGCAGGAGCAAGATGCATCTCCAGCCGTGCATCATTGTTCCACCACATCATTTGGATCACAGTGGTCTAAATGTATACTCACTGGATTGGCGCATTGAACTGATCCACGCTTAGATCCGTGACCGATAGAGATGGTGATGATGGCGAAGCGGGGGCCTCACTACCGACACGAGCTCTCTTGTTTCTGGAAGAGGCGTCATTGGAATACCATGAAGAAACTTTGTGTGGCGCCATCTTATGCTCACTTGACTTTCTAAAAAATGAGCCTGAGTCCTCCTTCATGTAGAGGGGTCGGTTGTTGTGATGCCGGTGCATAATTTTCTTTGACACCGACGGTAATTCGAGAGGTAGCAAATCACCTCAATTGTTTGGTGGTGGTTTTCATTGGTGGCATGATGTGAAAGTATGTCCCTTCCTCTATCTGTTGCTGCTCGATTCGATCGAAGTTGGAGAGAGGGTGACTGAGCCCCGTGCAGGGATGTTGACGTTGGAGTAACCTACAAAACAAATCCAAACCGAAGATTTTCGCTTCGATGAGAATCCTCCGACGCTCAAGCCAGATTCAGAGAACAATAGGAGTAGCAATGAATTCTCTGAGAGGGATTACTTAGCTTACCTTGGTCCTCGGGGTTTTGGTGGTTTATATAGAATATCGTCGGATAGCTGGTTGAACAGCTGTGAGATCATGCAATCTCGAGATTGTAGAGCTGTTCAACATGCTATAACGGATGAGATATTTCTGCCCCCAATCGTTCTCGCGAGATTAGGAGAGGCCGTTATTGGCAACATACTGAGTGGGGATTTGAATATCTTCAAAGATCATGCTTGACCTGTTGGTCTTCTTAAATTGGGTGAGTGGTGTCACCCTATAGTACATGTGGGTCTCATCTATTAATTGCATGGGCTGTCAATTAGAAGCTGAGAGTATGGAGAGATTTTAGCCTTCATATACTCCCATGTGGGGTTATTTATTATTTTTGACCTTTTCTATATGTTGTAGGTGGTTGTCATGGTATAAAGATGGCTAAGTATAGAAGAATAGCTCAGCTCAGCATATAGCTCAGAATAGTTCAGCTCATATCAGCATAGATAGCTCTTCTCAGTACATAGCTCAGGATAGCTCAGCTCATATCAGCATATAACTCTTCTCAGCACATAGCTTAGGATAACCAGCTCATATCAGCATGTGTATGGTTGTGGATATCTCTTCTCAGCATATGTATGGCTCAGTCATTCCAAAATCTACATCCTAGATATAAATTTGAGACATCCTTGATATCACCATAACACTGTACAAAACTTAAACAACTAAAGTGAATTAGTAGGCTTCCCCAAGTTACCATACTTTTTTTTCTCGTTATTTGACGTATGAAAGGTCCAGGACTGCTCCACAAAGATGGTGATCCTACTTATATGCATTGATGATTCTGCCCCTTGGCTGGTACAGTCTAGGTCTAGGCACGCCACCAAGTCTAACCTAGCATCCAGAGGTGATGAAAAAGGAGGAGATATTTATTTTATTTTCTTCACTCTTAACCAAGAGTGTGTACAAGGACCTATAAATACAGATATGTAGA
>KE505672.1:16838-42344 GCA_000441515.1 Elaeis oleifera
AATAAATCCCTGGACCTTTAATTGGATATTTTCTAATTAAGTTCAATCCTTCCAATAAGAGGTCTCATCAATTTTGTAATCAAAAATTTTCTAGAGATCTAAATAGTAGAAAGAGTAATGTATCACACACTAGGAGGAAAGCTTGTGATTATCTTGGAATGGGATGTGACTTCAATGTCTTGTGCCCCTTGGAGATCAAAAGTTCTGGCTTCTACCCTTGCAATTTGAGGATGTTAAAGATAGAAAATGGGGATCGGGCTTGGCCTAGCATCAACTCATGGAGGGAGAGATCGGTGCTGAGGTGGCCTTGAGGGATCCTCCAATGATTTTTTTTTTTGAAGAAAAGAAGAAGAGAAGAAAGAGGTGCGGGATCTTCACCTAGGGAGGAGGAGGAAACCGATGATGGGTGGCGAAGCAAAGAAGAAGAAGGGATTCTGTGAGGGGTGTTTTTGCACATTGCCGAGAGTTTCGCACTCGCCTGCGATCTCGACGAGGGTTTCGAGCTGCCAGACGCTCGGGCGGCTGATCTGCAATGGCCGTTGCCCCGACGGAGGATCTGCCATCGCGGTTCAATATCAGCCATTTCGTGTTGGGTTGACTCGATTGAGTTGGTCTAGCTGGACCAGCTCTCACATCCGCCATTGCGTTGCTCTCTGATCCCTATTTTGAGTATACAATTAGGCGGAGCTAGATTTGAATCAGACATATCATCAACGAATTTACAACTCTTTATTAACTGATAGGCATAGAACTAAGAAAATTAATTCTAGATTTTTGATAATTTACGGTCAACTTCCTCCTTCTATCAAGGCATGATTAATTTAATAATTTGCGGTGCGGCAACTAGAAAATACAAGTCTGTACCATTTTGGTGCATTGATGCAAGTCCTTGGTGTAGGGACAAACTGTAGTACTTGGCCATGGAATAATTAAACCTAGAGTAACGGTTTGGTGGAGAGTTTGAGGAAGAAAAGAAAAAAAATATTAATAAAGAGAGAAAAAAATAAATGTATTTCTTTCTTCATGATTGAGAGTGTTAAAAAAAAAATTCCTACTTGATTAAAATAAAAAGAAAAAAATATTATAATATTCTTTAACTATTATCCTCTTGAACATAACACATACAATGCCAATTTATGAAAAATCTAAGTCATTGCATTTGACAATCAAAATTTAGAATTCATTCAATTAATATAATATAACCAACTAGTAAGAGTTTCAAAACCAGTATAATAAGAGTTCTATCAAGGACAATCAAAATATATCAGTTATACATTCTAAAACCAATCTAGTAAGAGCTCCACACTCCAACAATTTAGTAAGAATTCCAAAACCAGCTAGACAATCAAAACAACCATCACTATATTCCATCTAGAACCTAGGTGCCATGCATCATTTTTTCCAATATATTCTTACGCTACTCAATTGGACAAAAAAAATGACCCTTGCTTTTTTAAATTTTGGATGAGAAAAAGATATGCATCATCAGGTAAGTGAGACTCCATTTCAATGGCTACCAATTTATTAAAAATTTCTTCTTCTATATACACACGTGGCTGACTTTTTTGGCTAATAGAATTTTCTCTCTTATTTCATCAGCAACATTGTCAATTGCTAACTTTAAAAGTTCAATCTCTTGATCAATATCAGTTGAATTTTTTTTTTTAATCCAATGAATTTGTTGTACTTTTAGTTTGAACTTGAACTTATGGTCTTGGGGATGGCATATCAATTCCATCATTTACGTTATCAAAACCCTCCAACAAAACTTCAATTTAGGTTATCAGTTGATCAATATCATAAATAATATCTATGTGACTCCCACTTAAGCTAGCCTATCTTCGTGATTCCTCCTTTGCAGTTTTGGCATCTTCACCTATTATCCTATCTTGAGTAAATAGTTTCATTAAACTCTTATAGTTGCGGATAGATTTAGTCCTCCATTTTTCTGCATCAGGATGTGTCTAAATACAAAATATATATATATAAGGATGTAAATATCACATTAACAATAATCAAATTAAGTACCAAAAAAATAAATACTCAAATTCAAAAATAAACCTGTATTAGTTCCTTCCAAACCTCAGGTTCTATTATTCACAGCTTTGTAATTAGACTCCAAGTAAAATCACTTAATCTATTTCTAAATAACTTAAACTACTCATTGAATTCTATATTAAGAGACTTCAAGCAGTTTTTCAAATAAGCCTTGTTCAAATTTATGCCAATTTTTTAACTCACTTCTTTAATTATTTAAGCATAAGCAACAGATGTGAAACTTTCATCAGGCCTATTTCCTACTCACTGTTGGTAAACCATTGCTTTAATGAACATGTCATCCATATGAGCTGTCCATCTCAAATATTCTTTTTTTTTCACTTGAGATTTTTTTGTATCACTCATAGGTGATATCTATGTTATAACAATATACAAAAATATATAAGATACATATTGAATACTAGCATAAAATTTTAACCATAAATATTATAAACAAATTCAAATACAATCAACTGTAATAAGTCTAATACATAATGAAATAAATAAATAAATAATATAATAATCACTATGGGATGCTATTCACTACATAATCATTCTACATATCAAGCACTATGTAATTTCTTAAAAATTCTCCTCGTATAGCATTTTCATCATCATGCATTGGAGTAAGAACCTCTTCAGCTCTTCTTGAGGTGAATATTAATTTATAATCTCTTGATCTACTTTATCAATAAATTTTTTATCAGGAACTACCTTCATTAAATAATTATACAAGATGCAACATGCCAAAATAATCTTTGTTTGTATGTCAACCAAGTAATTAGGCTCTATTATACTTTCAATGATAGAAAATTATATCTTTAATACATCAAATGCTCGTTTTATTGCATTACACAATGATGAATGTTGAAGATTAAATAAATCTCGAAGATTTTTTGATGCTCAAGTGGAGTATTCCTTCAAGTAAGGTATGATAAGTCCACTTCTTAGCATATATCCTGCATCAATAAGATAATATCTATCTAATAAAATTAATAAAATAAGTAATTATTTATTAAATTATAAAAATATCAAATTTATTAATTACTAAAGATTATCTTTAAAAATCTTTAGCTTATCTTCTCTTCTAAATATATTTTTAATTATCCTTGAGTCAGATGCCATCCTTTCCTAGTCAGAAAAGATATTTATAAATTTTAAATTAAATGAGTATACAGCCAATACATTTTGTATTGGATAATTCTTCCTATTATGATACTTTGGGGCATCAGAATGAAACACATTCACATGAACATGTGTTCCATCAATAGCTCACACATAATTCTAATATATAAATTTTATGTAAATATTTATTGAAATACACATTTACATAATTAAAAATAAATTAAATAAAATTTGATATACCTTGAAATATAGATAAAACCTACTATTGTTGAGCATTTTTGAGGAAACTTGCTCTCCTATGGGTTGAACCAAAAATCAATCTTCTAAAGATATTATTACTCTTAGTATACTTAGTGAAAATGATGAATAATGGTCTCATTAGAGTGATAAAAGAAGTGAGAAATCATATGATTTCTCACATTATGTGATAATGTGTGAAGAAACTTAGCAACCTACTCTTCAATTGTTGCTCGTTGAGTGGGTTGGAGACCACCATCTTTTTATAAGATCTCATATAAATTTATAAAAGCTTGTGGTCCCATTCGAATAACATCACGATACTTTTTATTTGTGCTTAAATATTGTATTATGTCATCTTGTACCAATTATCTTTCTATGAAAGATTGACTAATAGACTGATCCATATAATTTCAATGATGATGAAGCCTGCATCGTACCATAAAATTTATAACATAATAAATAGCTTGAGCTGCAGCTTGGTCATTGACTTCTCTCCCATAAGAAAAATTCATATATTTCTTCATTTTCTTATCTCTCCATCTAAACACCTATTTTAATTTAATTAATAAATAAGTATGTTGTGAAAATAAGTATGCTAAAGCGACGTTAATTTTTTCTAATAAATAAGAAACTCTTCTTCCCCACATATCTCCAAAAAGAGAAGTAAAATAAAAAAATAAGGATTTTTTGCAAATAGGCCCCTCTAAATGCTTATTTTGCAATTTTAGACCCCTTTCCTTTATATTTGCAACCCACCCCACACTTATTCATATAATGTCCAAACTAACCCCCCCCCCCCCCACCCCGATTAATTCAGATGCCAATAGAAGACATCTTTTTAGAATATTCGGATAAATGTCCGTTACTTTCCTATCATTGTAAATTTATGACTATTCTACCCTTTTGCAAATCCACCCTCCAGGAGCTTAGACAACTTAAATAGATCAATTACTACCATTTGGTTATCCTCTTCTCTAGATTTAAACCGATATTCTTGAGAAAAGAGAGCCCGAGGAGGTCATCGGACATTCGACGACATCATCGGAAGACATCATCGGACATTGGATCGATCGGACGTAGACATGAGTACAACGGTAAGTGTATTTGTGTTTGGGTGATTTGAATGTCCCAATCATCACATCTTTCATTTCTGAGGGATTTAGCATAGAGTTCATCTTGGGCTGGTACTTCCGATGTGAGATGTCCATATGAAAAGAGAGCATGTGTAATTAGACTATCTCAAACCATCAGGAATTTCAGTAAAGATTCTATTCATACCCTGAAAAGTGGTATGAAGAGAAATTGTTATGCCTTTACATATTAGCTTAGATAGCAATTAGCATATTGATAATATTTTGTTTGTTTATTTCAGGGCAATAAATGTGATTATTTTGCTTGGTGCGATGAGATCAACTGCCAATCGATGGACCTAAAATAGCAAATCAGTAGAGTCGAGTGAAAAATGGATAAACTTAAAAGCAAATTAAGTGGTTAAGTTGATGTGTTGTTATAGTGTTAGTAATTTCGTTGTTAAAATGCTTAAGTAGTAAAGAGTCTCCACAATGTAGTCTTGTGGTAGCACTATAGTTTTGATTTTGATGTAGAGAATATTTGTTATGTTTAATGTCTTGTTTATGTAATCAGACAGTTTGAATTGAGCAGATAGAGTTTAAATTGAAAAGCTTGTATCAAGTTCTTTTGAATTCTATGTAATCTGACTATTTGAAGAAATGAGATGCATATTCATTCAGTAGTATTTAATCTCACCTTCATTTCATCAAACAGAGTTTGAATTGAGAAGCTGCTTGTATTTATGTTTCTTCCAGTTTATATAATTAATTCAATCTATGAAGCCTAAAAAAGAAGATACATGTCAATCCAACTGGAAGCTGTAAGGTGGTACTTTAGAATTAACATAACTGTTATGCACCATTTATAACAAGACACACCATATAGCAATACTAAATACCCTTTTGCATTTAGAATTAATCTGTCCAGAGTTATAACAGGGTACACAATAACTGTTTACACACACCAACATAATTTAGAAACTAACATAGTTTGATTACAAAGCCGCAATTCTATCCAGAATTATATAATTCAACACACTGAGAAAGTTCACACTTTATCCCAAACAAAGTCCACAAAAACTGTTATAAAGCCACTCATGTGTTCTCTTTATATCAGGAACACAAATGGCTGTAGCCCAGCATGCTTTTCAATTCTTGAAAATCTTTCAATTTCATTAGATCTTAGCAGCAGCCCACGTATCTCCGGCAAATCATCAATAAACAAAAGCAAATTTAGCTAAGAATTAATTTAAGAGAAACAACTCTTTATAGTTCATATGTTGTAAACTTACTTATTGTATGCTCCTTAAGAAAGCTTGAAAGTCTTTCTCTAACTAGGATGACCTGTCAAATGCTGGCCCTCTAACTCTGCCTCCAATAACTCTTCCTCCAGTTACTTTGCCTCCTCTTCCCCTACCTCCAGTATTTTTACTTGGACCAAATCTTCCCCCAGCAGCTAGTCCTCCTTCAACTTGATTGCCTCCAGCATTTCTGCCTCTTCCTCTATAATTTCTCCTACCTCTACCTCTTACTAATCCTTCTCGAGGCATTTTTGTATCCATGGCAAAAGGCTCTCCTATCGGTCTATGCTCTACTGTGGGTGTACTAATTGATCCTATGCATGTACAAATGATAGAATTTATAACAAGAAGAAAAAGTAGGATTACTTGATTGACTATTAGCAGTAATCATACAACTAAAATTTATAACAAAGAGCAAAAGCTATTATGACTTATTGACTATTAATAGGATTACCTGATTGACTATTATCACTGCTAGGATTGATGGCCTCTACACATTTTCTCCTATTATGATCTATGGAAGCACATCTGCCGTAGGTCTTCTAAGAAGCGGCTTCTTGATTTTGTTTCCTTCATCTAGGTATCTGATTCTCTTTTCTTAGGCCTTCCTCTAGGATGATGTGTATGTGGTAGACCAACTTGCACATCAACCATTTCCCATTGATTTTTATCTGCCATAGATGCAATACTTTGAGAGTATGCTTGTCTATACCATTCACTTGAAAAGTATTCATCAACATATATCTCTACTTTTCTTCTTAATATTAAAATAGTAGCTGCCGCATGCTGACAAGGCAATCCTGATACTTGCCACATTCTGTACGAGTAATTCCTACCTTCTAAATTGACTGTATACCTACCATCTGAAGTTTGTACCTCTGCTTCATCCTCCCAGATCTATAGATTTATCTAATTGTTCCATCTTGCTTGCAAACCCATTGGACATACTTTGATGCCCCTGGGGTTAGCCTGCCTTGCCACTTACCTGCTTGTCTCTTCCTCTTATCCATCCGAACCATCAATTTCAGTCGGATATTATTAATAAGATCCACATACGATCTATTTCTATCTTTCTTAATAAAGTTGTTGAAAGAATCTGACAAATTATTCATAATGTAGTGGCATTTTGCTCCAACTTCAAATACTTTTCTACTCCAAGTCTGGTTAGATGCAGATCATTTTACAAGACTAAGCAATTTGGAAGTACTGAATGTGTGAAAATGATTAATTGCTAACTAGTATATAATTTGCTCTTTACATAAACTAAATTTGGTAAACTAATTCATTAACTACATGAACATACCTCACTATTTTGATCGTTGATCCATGCATATGCTCCTAAAGACACAGCCTTCAACTCCTCCATCTTCTTCAACCATGCATCATCCAAATATGACCTGACTGTTTGCCATAAGATATTCTTAAGAGCAACACTAAAAAAATTTTTCTTGAAATTCTTATACATATGTCTCACACAAAATCTATGCTCAGCATCAGGTAATACAACCTTTACTATATTATCCAACCCTTTCATTCTATCTGACATCAGAGTCAAATTAGGTATCGGTCCGAGGGCTACAAGCAGCAATTCTAAAAATTATTTTCATGAGTGTCCACTTTTACTCTAAATGATTGCAAATGTAACTGAAAACATACCAAAATTACCATCCAAAGCAGTGGCAACTATCATTTTACCCATGTACTTACTTTTCAAATGACAACCATCCAAGCCTAACAAAGGTCTGCATCTCTGTTTAAATCCATCAATGCATGGCTTCAAGCATATAAAAAATCTCTCAAATGCATTATCTGGACCTGTAGTATATCTCACCAAGCTTCCTGGATTTCTCACTTGTAGTTCTCTATGTAAAGAAGGGATCTTTAGAAAAGATTCCTCTATGTTACCATAAATTTCAATCAACACAGCCTCCCTTGCTCTCCATACTTTGTGATATCCTAATTCAATAGAATACATACTTTTCAATCTCAGCTTAATTGCTTTGATGCTGATCTCAGGCTCAGTCCTCACCCATTCTTCGATCCTGATAGTAACCCATTTACATGTGGCCATATTATTAGATACTAAATTGACTGCCTCACATTGATGCTCTCAAGTAATAGTTTCACTTAAAAGTAATGTTATCCTGAAGTTTGGAAGCATGTAACCGCTAAGTACACTTACTATTCTTACACCTAACTGTCACTCTTCTTTTCTCATTATGTATATAAAAGCAAATAAAGTGGTTTGCCACTGCATACCCCCTCAGAGCATCTCTAAATGTGTCAATATCTTTGAAAGTAGAGCCCACTGATAAGCTAGACCCACTCTCCTTTGATGGATAGGTCTCTTCTGAGAAAGCATCATCATCCTCTTCCTCCATTGAAGATCCTTTCAATGAAATATAGCTATCTTCTAAAATACCTCATATTCATCTTTAGATTTATCAGATTCTACTCTTAAAAAAATCTATCCACCTTATCTTGGACAACAACATCAATGGAAGGTTGATTTCTCCATTTTCTTTTGCCTTGGCAACTACAGCTCTCATCCTTAATGTGTGTGCAGATTGCCTTAATTGCTGCCCATCAGAATTTGGCTCACTTTATCCTAGGCTGTGGCCCATGTTCTCAACTTTAGCTTCAACATGCTGACTAGGCTCTATTGCTGCTACCACTGAACTTTGTTCATTTTGTTCCAGATTGTGAACCATATTCTCAACATGTGTATTAGGAGCTTGAATTGTATGCTCTGATACTATAGATTCTGGTACTGCTGTATTCTACTCTGAAACTAAACATGAGGGTCTTCTACTAAAGTACAAGGTTTTGTTGTTGCTGGATGAGGCAGTGAAAAAGGTTTATGAATGACTACAACATCTCTTGGATCATTTACAAGTGTATTTTGGTTGACAGGGATTGTAATGGATTCAAAAGCCACATATAAGTCAATCCACTACAATCCCTTACAATTCTCATACATATCTGACAAATCTTTATCTGAATTCATTGCTATAGACCCATTAACTGCAGGATTCTAATAATGCAGGAACATACATTCAGTGGAAGCCCATTCTTCCATAGTCATTATCTCATCCACCAAGTCCTTGTAACATGAGTAGTCACTATCATATATTCTTGTCTGCTGCTGCCCTACTATATACTTCGGTTTTACATTTCGAGAATTTACTCTCTACTTTTCATTATAGTGAATTCTCAGATTAACAATAGTATCATTCATTATGACTACAAATCCAGCAAATAAATAGTTAAGCATGCTTTATATGTTAATGGATAGTCAGTAAAGAGCATATTATATTTGTCTAATCAGCTAATGGTAAACTGATTAATTAACTATTCTAAAGAGCAGATTATATCCTAGTTAGCAAATTGATTGACATATAATTACTAACATAGTAATAGACCTTTATAGCCTGCAATAAACTACTTAATGGTAAACAACCAGTAACAATTGCCTATTTGAGTACATAATTACACTTAAAGTGAACCATCCATGAGAAAGAAACACTAAAATCTATGATGAATAAGTAGATGCTATGTAGCTATCTTAAGGAAATAAAAGATCTCTCGAAACCAAAGAAGCTTATTATTGCAGCAATTTTGAATTTTAAAATTACATAGAATTAAGCAAACGTACCAAAAACAAATCATTGAACACACAGAAGACTAATAATTGCATACCAACTCAAGCTCATAATTCATGTATCTTAGGAAGCCCAGCTGGTTGGAGAACTTATTAATTATAGGAAAATCCAAACAACTTGTGTACTCATTTATCAAATGATAAAATTTGGACCAAAGAAGCACTATGTATAGGTATATGAAATGTATTCTACATTGTGCCAAACATTGCTAAATGATAGTAAGCTTCTATCCAGATGGCCATATTTGTGTTTTATATTCGTATTTTATATTCAAAATAGATTTCTTCCACAAAAGTTTTTGCAAAGTAACCTTCATACTCATCTCTAATTCATTGTTCGATGAATATTTCACGTCCTAAAATAATCAATAAACTACTTAATGTATCAATATAATGAATGATCCCATATCTATCGGATGACATACTAGCCAACGAACAAGTGGGATCTACTCGTCTATATATATACACAAAAACCAGATGCCCAATACATTCAACACGTATACAATAAAAAGCATACATGAAACATCCAAATAAACATGCCTTATCCAACTATACACCAACCAGCTGCTCGCTGCCTTCTATTTGAATGTCTGATCGATAGATTTTAAGAAAATAATTGACACCTTCGAATGGAGGGAGTGATCCAATTTGGCCACATTGTTTGCAGACGAGAGAGGGGAATGAAGAGTGTGATCCAATTTGGGCAAATTATTTGCGGACGATAGAGGGTGGGATGGGAGGGTGTTAGGGTACCAAATTGGGGATCAGATCTTTTCTAACTCATTCTATCATTTAACTCAAGAGCATTTAAGAAGAAAAGGGCTCTAAAAATGCAAATAAGCATTTTGAGGGGGCTATTTGTGAAAACCCAAAAATAATAATACAAGTGGGAAAGGGCCTTACCTTTCGTTTTTACGTCTTTCCTTGGTTTTCGTTGCCTTTTCCATCCATAAAAATCTCAATCACGTGGGAACCGCTTCAATTGTATGGGAGGCGACTTTTCCATCCACAAGAGTCTTAATCATGTGGAGGCAATTTTCCTTCCACAAGAGTCTCAATCGCATAGGAGGAGGCGGCTTGTGGCTTTATTTTTTTTCATTCACAGGAGTCTAAATTGGATGCAAGGAAATAAGCTCTAAAGATAAAATAGGAATTATAAAAAATCACTCAACTTCAATTCTTTCTCTCCAAATCCACTCAATTTAGAGAAAAAAATGAATGTTTAAGAAGATTTATATTCTCTCCTTTCTTTCTTTCTTTAGTGAAAAACATCCAACCAAGAAAAGTATTAACTTTCTCTCTTATTCTTTTATCTTCTCTCCCAACCAAGGTGTAAATAGTTTGATTGACTTATGTCCCACTTTGTTTCACGTAAACTACTCTACCTTATATGACAGTGATATCAATCATGCCCCGGACCCAGCACCTGGATCGGGAAGGCGATGGCTGCATGAATCCTAAAACAAAACCTTAAAGATCATGCAAGGCCCTATAATTTATTATAATCTCGATATCTATAAGCAATAATGATCTAATTTCATAACAATTGGCAACACATGCACAATTACAAATTCAATTCCTTCAATCATTCAATGAGATATCAATAATACTCTATCTATTCATCTGCTTACCCAAGAACCCAAATCATAGCCAATCATGAGCATCCTTCAACTCTGAGAAGAAAAAGAGAAAAAGAGGAGGGTGAGCTTTACAGTCCAGTAAGAATTTCACATATCACACTAGTATAATAATATAATCTGAAAATAATGATAAGCAATAAAGCATAAAATCTCATGTCCAATATCCAGAATAATACCAACATCCATATAAATATGCATCAAATATACATCTTATTAAAGAAATATGTCATCATATATCAATAAGTGAAATCTTTATTCAACATTAGTTTCCTATCTTTCATCTGTTTTCTATCATATATCTAGTTTCTTAACATTTTCTTTTCGGCTTTGGACTAACCATAATCATTCCTCAATTTTGATCTGACCCAAAATCCCACGCATGAGCCCGTAGGGGTTGTCCTAGTCATAAGCTCTTAGCTGACTGTCCCAAGCATGAGCTTCTAACCGGCTGTCCCACGTATAAAAGCTCGTGGGAGCTGTTCCAGGCATAAGCTCCTAACGGACTGTTTCAGGCATAAGCTCCTAGCAGACTATTTCAGACATAAGCTCCTGACGGACTATCCACATGACGAGGCTAGTCCAAACCATATTTTTCATCTATTTATTTCATATTGATTTTTATGTTGATATCATCAAATCAATTTCAGTTTACAGTATACTCAGAAAAAATATGTCATATCCATATAATTGTATTATCAATCACTGATATATATATATGTCAACACATAATGCACGCATACTCAAAAATCATACAAGAAACAATAGTATCTCAACATGATAAATCCATCAACATGAATCCAATGATATAAAATCAATGATAAAAATAGCATATATAATGGTAATCATGTACAGAGATTCTTATCTTTACCGGTGATTAATCCAAACACAGAAATCGATGAACTCCTCAATCTACGAACTCAGAATCAAGATATTTTGCTCGATACCTTCTAGTATAAATAATTATATTTTACATGATTAAGATCAAATATAAAATTAGAGATGATTAGGGATAGTGAAAAATTACGGAGAACGATCTTAATTTCAGAATTCCAGTACCCCTCCTAGAATAAACCAAGATATAGATTTGTTTAAATACCTGGATCTCCACTGGTCCATAAGACATCTAGAGAGAGAAATCCATGAAGAGAAAGAAATAATCTAGAAAGAGAAATTATAGAGAGAGAAAGTAGAGAGAGTTTAGAGAGAGAAAATAGAGAGAGAAACTTACTAGGTTTACAATCCGATCTTAATAATCTTTCTCGATATCGTCTTGTCCAAGAAATTATTTCTCCTATATATTGAAATTAATATTTTAAAATAAATCAAATTAATCATCTAAACCCCTCTATCAAGCAATTTTATCTAAATAATATTAATTAAAAAAATTATGAAAATAATATTTTTTACAAAATATTTATCAAAATACTATCCAAAATAAAGTTGCCCTATCATAGGACGACTTTATGTGCTGACTCACCAGAACTCACTCCATGTGGATGGCTGAGTCAGCAGCGTGGAGTCATCCTATAAAAAGCGACTCTATAAGTTGCCCTATGGTAGGGCGACTCTATAAGCCATCCTATGATAAGACGACTTTGACCCTGGATTTGTATCGAGAAACTACTAGACTCCAACCACTGAGAGGGAGATTGGGAGGGCACAGAGAGGGCGGCGAGGGCCGAGAGAGAGGGTTGAAGGATTGAGAGGAGGGGGCGGGTGTTTGATTTTTTTTTCTAAGTGGTGGAGAGAGGGGAGAGAGGAGTTTAATCTCTCCTCTCTCTTAACTAAACCTCTCTCTCCTCTCTCTCAGTCACTTAAGAAAAAAAAAAATCAAACACCCGTCTCTCTCCCTCTCGATCCCCAACCCTCTTCCTCTCGACCCTCTCGATCTCCACCGCCCCTCCTCACACCCCCTCCCA
Source organism: Elaeis oleifera (assembly GCA_000441515.1). NCBI lineage: Eukaryota > Viridiplantae > Streptophyta > Magnoliopsida > Arecales > Arecaceae > Elaeis > Elaeis oleifera. The sequence continues at coordinate 29,832 of KE505672.1, forward strand.
CCCCCAACCTCTCTCTCGATAGTTGGAGAGTCTAATGGTCTCTCGGTGCAGGATCGGTGGTTACTCAAAATTGCTCTATTATAGGGCGACTCTATGTTGCTGACTTCATCCACATGACGTGAGTTGTGATGAATCGGCACATAAAGTTATCTTATGATAGGACGACTTTATTTAGATAATATTTTGATAAATATTTTATAAACAGTATTATTTTTTTAATCTTTTAAATAATATTATTTAGATAAAATTGTCTCTCTATCAGGATTCACCGAGATCCACCGCCAGTCCCAAAATCTTCCTTCTAAAATTTTTCATAATCCATCTGAGAAAAAATTAATTAATTAAGTAATTGGCCAACTAATAAAGAAATTATTTATTAAATAACCAAAGAAGAGAGAGAAGAGCCCTCTCTTCTCCTATTCTCTTCCAACAGGGGATTTGCTCCCTGTTGTCCCTCTCCGATGCATGGCAACGGAAGACCAAGGCCGGCCACCATGGTGGCTCCCAACGGCGGCAAAGCCGTGGCCCGACGACGGCCCCAACGGCGGCTGTTGTCGGCCTCGATAGGTGAAACCAAGAAGAAACAGGGCAGCCCTGTTTGCCATGAATCCGGCGATTTGCCGGCTTCAAACAGTGGGAGGATACTCGGAAAGGAAAAGGGCTAAGACCTCTTACCAAGGTCCGGCGAGGCCTCACGACGGAATTTCTGTGAGCTCTTTTCGGCAGGAACCCACGGAAAGATCCCTAGAAATCTCAGATGATCTGTCGCTATTCCTCGAGAGTTTGGTTGTGGATTCAAAGGTGGATTAGGGTCCTACAGATCGATTTTTGGTGGCCTTATCCCCCGATTCTGGTCGGATTCAAAGAAGGAAGACGGACTCCATCGAGAGTCCTCTTCCGCTAGTTTTTTTTTGTTTCGGCTTTAAGAGCCGTGAGAGTTAAAGTTGAAGAAAAATCTGGGTTCTTACAATTGTCCTTTTATGTAATCGAAGTTACATGTCAGAAAATTATAATACATACATTTACATGCAACTGCTTAGGCTCTTGTTACACAATTATTGCCATTTTCCGAGATTTGTACTGAATCTGGTTTGGTTTTCTAACTATTTGCTACATTTGAGAAAGGTTTGTTATGTCTATTTTTCTAAAACTATGAGCTTGATGACTAACTGGTCTTAGCTTTGTTGGCACCAATTTCCACTTCCAAAGTTCAAATGGAAGTGGAGTATTTGGAAGTGGAGTTGCCATTGTTGAAAAAGACCTATTACTTCTCTCCGTTGTTATTCCATTCCGGTTACTATAGTTCTACCACAGGCTGTTAACCTACATGGGATCAATTATATATAAAATATAGATAGAATTAGGTAGCAAAGTCATTGTATTTCTAAAAAATATTCACTAAATATAACAACCCAGGATCTTACCCAAAAGATTAGTCGAAATATATTATTTGAATTCTTTGTCCCTATATAAGTATCCAAATTTTTTTAGCGAATAACCTACATAGGATTAAATATACATCCACACGGATCCTCATATACTCTCTCTATTTAAGCTCCGATGTCTTCCACAGACTAAAGATCAAATCCATGTATCTATTCATAAACACCAGTCCAATGAACCCATGCTGTAGTATCCCCTAATCCATATGAGTTATGGGCCTGGTCTATTCTGATACCATTGTAACAATATAGGACCTCATCACTAATCGGTATATATTATTTGAATTTTTTGATCCTGTACAAGTATCCAAGACCTTTCTAGCGAATAATCGATATAGGACTAAATATACGTCTGCACATATCCTTATATTAAACCTACCAAAATATATTGAATTAGGGATATCATTAAGACCAGCAAGCTCGGACCTAATCTAAACCCTATGTGGATCTAAAGTCTAAACTCGAATTAGTTTCGAACTTACAAATGATTATATAATATTTCTATAAGGATCCAATTTTTATATGGATCTTAAAGCAAAACCAAAAAAAGAAGAGAAATTGGCTGCACGTGCTCTCCTCTTCTCCATTTTCGATGGGGAAAGGGTCTCCTAGGGCTCGCTCAAGTCTATCAAAAGCCTTAAGAATTGGCCTATAAAAGGCCCCGAAATCCTCCCCTTATGGAACACGTCCCATCTCTAGTCTTCTACCGGTGAACCACCAAACTTTTCCTGATTTTTGTTTAGGGATCGAGAAGACATCGTTTGATCCACCACTAACTTACCATCGTTTCACCATCAGAGCTATGGTAAGAAGGTCTTGGCTCCATCCTCATCTTCTTCCCATCCCTTAGCTATCGACGATGATCAAATTGTAACCGACAAGTCATCAGATTTCTTCAAAACTGAGATTCTCTTATCTTGGCTCCTTTGTTTTGCCAACCATCGTTGGCATGGTTGTTATTGACCGGTGTTCAGGGCTGCATTATCGAATCTCCACCATCTAATGATGTGAGGGATCGTCGATCATTGGGCGTGTGGCCATGTGTAGGGAAGAGAAAGAGGAGGGGGTATCCTTATGTCCATGAAGAAGGAGAAGGAAGAAAATAGAGGAAAAAAAAGGAAAGAAAAGAAAAGAAAAGAAAGAAAAAAAGAGTTCTCTCACTTTCTTTCTTCCCTCTCTCCTCTCTCTACCTTCTCTCTCCACTTTCTCTCTCTAAAAGTTTCTCTTTATTTTTTTCTCTAAAATTTTCTCTCTTCATGGATTTCTCTCTCTAGAAATCCTATAGACCATTGGAGGGTCCAGATGTATAGAAAACCTTGATCAAGTGGTTGAACTCTAGTGTGGGATCTGGATTGGTACTCTAGGCGACCATCTGACTTGTTGATCTTTATCCAGATTTTCATTGGTTATTTCTGGACTCACTATCAATAATTCCTGACTTGTTACCTTTACTTTGATTGGACCATCTATTTATTGATTTATAAAATTTGACTACATCGTTCTGATTGATTAGGGTTGCTAGATGCCGCTACTTGATTAGTCTCATCCATTTTGTGTCAATCTTGTTCCATTATAAGCATTAGTTTTTATGCAAAGATATGATTGATTTGATGAGATGTTGGGCAAGAGAATTTGTGTTTCGAGCTTTAAATCAAGGTAAATCCTTGAATCTTTATTTATTAATTAGTCATGTATTAGGTAGGGTCAAAAGTTTAAAACTAAGAATATTTTGGATATTAGAGCTATGAAAATAGAAATGTAATAATAATTTATTATTTCTTATGTTGATGGTGGATTGAGGATGTGTTGGAATTATATCATCAAGTGGACATGCTAGTCATGGATTGGTAAAGCCTATTCTAGAGTTTATCATCAGTAAAGATAAGAATTTCTAAACATTGATCATCTATTTATATAAAAGTTATTTTGTGCATCAGTGATTTCGATCCATATATTTTTTATAGCAATATATCATTTACTTAGTTGTTAAGTATATTTTTATGATTTGTTTGATGTTATGTATTATATATCACTAATCCTAGCTTGGATGGAATTTGTTAATTATGTACATTAAGTTTTGCCAAAGAATGAAATTTAGAATTACAATACTTACAAGCTTGTAATGGAGCTATATAACTCTATGTGGGGTTGCGGAGCTCTGAACTAGCCACGTTATTGTCCTACCATAAGTTGAAAATGTGATTGTGGTAGTCCATAGTACTAGCCATGGTATTGATGCCTTACAACGAGTTGAAAATATAGCTGCGATAGTTCAAAGTTCAGCACCTATGTGATCCCCCAAACTAGCTATTGTAGTGCTTTGCTACGGGCTGTAAATATAGTTGTGTTAGTTTGAGTTAAGTGCTGGCGGTCCTTTGGACTAGTTACGGTGAGTGTTCCGCCATGGACTGTAAATATGATTGTGGTAATCTATAAGACTAGCCACGATATTTATGCCCCGTCATGGGCTAGAAATATGGTTATGGTAATTCACAAGACTAGCCACAGTATTGGTACTCTATCACAAACTGAAATGTGGCTATGGTAGTCTAGAGCTAAGCACCTTGATATGATCGAATCCAATGTATGTTAGTTTAAGATATTTGTATGATGTAGCTTGTTGCACCAAAAGATATATTTACTATACATGTTTTATGAATCATAGTATCTATTGGTATATTATTTATATGAGTAACAATCATTTTATTTTTTATTTGTTATTATTATATTAGTGTTGGTATATGAAAATTTTTACAGGACTGTAAAACTCACCCTCTCTTCATTTTTTCTTTCTTTTCAGAGTTACAGGATACTCATGATTGGCTATGATTTGGGTTCGTGGGTAAATAGATGAATAGATAAAGCATCATTGATATCTGATCGAATGATTGAAGGAATTAAATTTATAATTATATAGATTTTGTTAATTGTTATGAAATTAGATCATTCTTATTTATGGATGTGGAATATTTGGATGTGAAATATTTGTTATGAATTGAGATCAATAATATTTATAGCATCTTGAGGTTGTAATAAATTTTAAGATCTTACATATTCTTTAGGATCTTATCTTAAGAAGTATGCGGCCATTATGTATCGAATCTGGATACTGGGTTCAAAATATGACAATTTCTTTATGTAGTTGTCTATTGTTTGCTATTGACAAATATCAATTTATTGATAACTAAATTTGCCAGAGCATAGATGGGCCAGTAATAGTTATTATTCTGTGAGAAAGGACATGCATTTTGAAGGGGGGATCCAAAAATCGTTTTCCTTGGAGTCCGATCAAACTAAATTGAACAAAGGAGCTGCTAGAGTCCCTCAATCTTTCAAGATAAAGGAACATCCGATCAATGGTTGTTATTCCCTCTGAATGTGTAATGCATGTCTTCTACTTGAGAGGATTATTCTTCTGTATTGGAACTCTAAGCTCCATTCCACAACCCCGTTTTCTTTCTTTACGTTTGAAAATATTATGGGCGGTTTTGGGAGCCTCTCATGACACAATTCGAATCTACGGATTCTTTTTTTTCATTTTTTCTCTCTTTTTTTCTTTTCTTGAGGAAACAAATAGCCAAATGAACCTTCTCACAAATGTAGCAAAATTATTTGAAAATTCAAGTTGAACGTATGGTGAAAAGAAGGTGAGAAGGGGGGAAAAAGAAGAAAAAGATGGAGTCGAAGAAGTGTACACCCTCCAAAAAAGTGAAACCTACGAGATGAAACTTTTAGTTGGATCAGATCCACTACTAAATTGATGGACTAGTTCAACTACGAATTAACACGTACAAAACAGGCATATATTGCTTCATTTTCCCTCATGTCTCTTTTTTATCTGTATTAAATCATGTTGGTTCGTGGTTCACCATTGAGCTAGTAGATTTGGTCTAACCAATAATCTTTCACTTGCAAGGCTTTCTAATTTGTACTAGTATAGATTAATCTAGACATTACACAAACATTTACATATAAGTATTCAATAGAAACTTGACATTAGGGTTAATTTTTAAATAATATGAACCTGCATTCTTTTCCTTTCATCTCTATACAAGATTGCAGCGCTCAGGAGTAAAATGAGCAGGAGCTATGTGATTACGACCAAAATGCATGGAGCTGTGCTATAGAAAGGGGGGAAAATGACCGACATCATGATCCGTCTAAGGATAGAAGACGTCTAAATATGTGGAGATTTATTCAAATTAGAGACTAGAGCTTACTTCAGTGATGATAGCTTGCTATGCAGAAATGTAATTTTCTGATGGAACAAGAGAAGCTAGTTGAAAATGCTACACTAAGGGGGGGGGGAACTAAGTACCCCACCTCAATTTCTAGAAAACCACAATAAAAGAAAGAAAATAACTGAGTTTTATTGTCGATACTAGTTTAAAGCGTTAGCAAGTATCAAACGGTCTCTCTCCTATTTTTTAGAAATTGAATAAAATAAATGGCTCTTAACATTAGCTTATAAGCATCGTCAAGCTAACCATGCTTACAAGCATTCCTTAATGACTTTTAACAGCGCTTATAAGTATTATCGGACAGTAAATAAATAATGGCGTTTAACAATATTTATAGGTACCATCGGACTCTCCAATCCAAATAAATAATGATTTTTAATGATGCTTATAAGCATCGTTGGACTCCAAATAATAATGGCTACTAACAATTCTTATAAGCATCATCGGACTCCAAATAAATATCGTGGGAATTTAACGATGCTTATGAGCGTCATTGGACTCCAAACAAAAATAGCTTTTAATAATACTTATAAGCATCGTCGGAATCCAAATAATAATGGCTAAGCATCGTCGGGCTACATCCCTATCGCTTCGATCCTCCTTCTTCCCTATCATCTCGACCACCTTTGGCCGAATTGATTGTCCCACATTGAAGATCAGAATAATTCTAAAAGAGGTATAAAACAAAAGTTAAGATACGATGACTAGCCTCTTCTAAGGATTATGGAGACGGATGCCGATAGGGCGGCAACATCCGGATGAGCTGCAACCCGCAATCCAGACGAGTTTTGGATATGGAGGTGATCAAAACATCCAGAAGAACCACAACCCATCTCCCTCCGCCTCCACCGTCTGCGACCTTTGCATCCGCATGGACGGCAAATCACCGCAACCTATCCTCCTCCGGCTCCGCCGTCCGTGACCTCCATATCCATGTCTGTCCACAACCTCCGCATCTGCATGGACAGTGACATCACCACTGTCTTTCTTTGTTGATGTTCAAATTTTGTGACACTTATAAACATTATCCTAGACAATCTAATTCCCACACCTCTATAACTGATGCACGCATGATATTTGAGGAAGCATCATAGATGCACTTAGCAATATATATAAGCACCGACAAAGGCCAAAAATAGCATCACTTAGCAATATATATAAGCATCAGCAAAAGGCCAAAACTAGCATCGATTATTTCAAATTTTCCTATAGTGAACCCATCTGGAAGAAAATTTTCTAATGGAACCAGAGACCAGTTTATCACGCTCCTCTAAGTAAAACCTAAGACCCCACATCCTCAAATCTCTAGAATAACCCTACAACAAAAATTCACAATCAAGCCCCAAATTTCAATTGCATATATCCATGCTATGGGATATGGAGAGTCGTTAACTTTATTATAGCTTATCAGAGCTGATTAGAAGTAGATGGAGGGACTACAACTAAAACCTTGACATCAGTATTGGACATCATAAGTACATCAAGTCTTCCTTTTAACACTATTTACTTGATGTAGGACCAAAACATAAACAAAACCTTCCAAAATCTCCAATGTATGTATATTTTTCCCAAAGATTAACAGTATAGTAAACAATAACCATAATGGGAACATGGATATAGACTCAGTCTCTTTCTTGAGGATCTTAATCAAGAACTCAAACGATTACATAAATACTAGCGCTGGTTAGTTATTTAGCAACATACTGGTAATTCTCCATCTAGATCATGATAAATAAAATGAAAAGAAAAAGAAAGAAAAGGGGGGAGACCGGCTTTGCTTTAACAACCAAAGGAATGCGGAAACTCAAAAGGATTGGCTGGTTAGAACAGAATCTGACTACTGCCAGGAAAACGGGAGAGTTTGGGAGGCCCCATCTGAGGAACCTTCTCCTCCAACATGAAAAATACTCTGGCAGTGAAGCTCGGCATCATTAGCACCAGGAACCAAACAGTACCCACATGCTCATCCTCCACCCCGAACATGTGAATCCAGTCGGCGAAACACTATTGGAAGCCTGTGAATGAGTATAGCGAGCAAGACCATACTGCAGACTTGGAACAAGAGGCTGACCCATGGGAATCCGATCGGCCGATGGCACAATTGGGCATAGATTGATGCTTGAATTCTGAGATGGAGATGACAGAAGAGAGAGAGCACAATCAGAGTCGAGGACTTGCGTTAAACCATCTGGAAACATCTTGCTGCTGCTGCTCTCTGAGGGAGGGATTGCCTTAAGAAGTGGCTGGCAGACCGAAGCTGTCTCGAGTGCCGTTCTGCTGCTGAGAGTGGTCTCACTATCCTGCAAGAAGGGAACTGCCTTCTTTCTTTATTGTAGCTATGGGAGTCAGAGAAATGATGTTGCCTGTCGATGAGATGTAGGGGAGGGCGATGCGCATAAAGTGAGCTCTCCTCAGTTTTGATGATTCCAGTCCAGTTAGGCTCAGGTGTGGCAGTTGGAAAGCTAGGAGGATATGAAAACCTGGTCCCTGTACATCAGATGATTTTTATTAGAAACAATAAATTTGTAAGATAAGGGAATATGCTTTTAATAGCACCAAGACAAACAGTTACATGCCAATATCTCTGATAATAGAAGTAAGATATATAGAAGAGCTAACAAGTACTAAAGTTGTCATATAATTTCTATGCAAGTACAGGGGAGCAAATAGCCAGCATGGTGAAGAAACAGCAAAGAATAATGACAATGTCACCAGATTACTGGTATTTGGAAAACATATCGGGTTCCAGCGGCAGTGAAGTTGAGAGAGGCGGTGGCAGTGGCATTATTGGTAAGTATGGTGGTAGCAATGCAAACAGGAATTAGGAAACAAAGGTGTTGGAAGTATAAAATTTCAAGAAAATAGAAATATCTTTAGCAGAGGTATGATAGGTCATTGGCCCTGTTTTTCTTTTTTCAGAAACAGAAAAGTGCAAAGGGCAACATAATGTGTCCTTAACATACTTAAACAATTTGCTCATATTTCATGCATAAGATTTAAGATAAATGCTAAAACCTGTAATTTGCTGAAAATTAGGCAATTTAGTCATTGAGGGATAAATCAGATAACTCATTTGGCAAACTGGAAGAAAATTTAAAATCAGAAATTGCAGTCTGAGGGAGACACTTAGCAGACATTAAGCATTTAATTAGATGAATTCTTCTGGTTTTTGGTTGGGAATGATCATGCATTGTTTTTAAGTCTCTAATGACCAAATCTAATTCTCCAGGTCTCATTACACAATCCTGTGGCCATAAGCCAATGGAATAATATTAATGCCTTGTAATGAATTGCAGTCACAGGCATAAAAACCTTGATAATTTGCGAACATGGTGGCAGAATTTGCAGGATCTGGCTGAGGTTTCCTTCGACGTCTATTGTGCCCATCAAGGCGTTTTCTACAGCTTCGTTTACCTCATCAAATTCCACCAGCAAATGAAACCTGTGGGAAGAATAAAGGATATTGAGCTTTTTATGAAGAAAACATGAGAACAATAACACCCCTAAATGCAAGCAGATAGTGTTCTAGCACAGAAGAAATCAGATAAAATGATCTGCTAATTTGTGGAAATAAAAAAAGCAAGACAAAAAACATCAATACTGTTTCCACATCCCAGTTTCCTTTCCCAGGCAGTAATGGTAAAGACAGTAAATACAAAGAATGGAACACAAATAAAAAGGTTTTGTGCAAGCATAAAAATGCAAACTCAACTCAATGCTACGAGCTCACTGGGAGAGCATTATATTCACATGACAAATAAGGGTAGCAAAACATTGAGAAAATCTATAATAGCACCTAAAATGGTCTATGGAGGCAAAATTGGGTCCTAATCAAGGATTAGAAAGAGCAAAACAAACAGTGATATTGAACAATAACAGGAATCCTCAACCACATGCAAAAACAACAGTTAAAGTTCCATGTTTCGAGGCAATCCTCTTTGTCACTGTTTATCAGCTAGAACCTGCAGCGCTAGCAAAGACATCTGTGGTTGCTATTGTACTGAAGAATGGATCAATTATTGATCACTGGACAAATCAAAATTTTAGTGAAAGGATGTAGTCTAAGTCATTATACTGCACATAAGGAAAGTTCAAGATTCAGATAAGATGAATAGAGGTAAGAATGCCAACATGGCCATCTTGTCTAGGGAAAGGAGTGACTTAAAGACTTGTACAGAATTGAAAAGAAATAACAGAAAGCATTATGGATTCCAATAAGCACAAATTAATACAGCACCGTGCATCTATAGTTTCTTATCCCAAGGAATCCCTATGAAAATGCACAAACAACACAAAATGAATATTCATTCACACAGAGGGAGAGAGATTCAAATATTGAATAGAAAGTCTTGGCATTTGTGTGCATGGTGAGGCAGCATGGTAAGATGATACGACTTTGTCAGCTAATATCATTCTGTTGGATCTAAGAGCAGGGATAATCGGGAAAATGCATTGCTCAACCTAAGCTGTCTCTAAGAACAATAGTAATTTGAGCCCTTGCAATCAATTTGAAGGGTGAAACAGGCTCCACCTTGCCTCTTCACAAAATGATACATGGCTAACTACAGCACTCCATAGATGTGTCAGCCAATATGGAGATCAACCATGAAAATAACTTGCATACTTTTGGTCACACAGGGAGGTTGGCGGGGGGGAGGGGGGGAGGGTTGTGGGCAGCAGGTTGGAATGTATATGCATATAATATAAGTGCACATACATTTATATATATATATATACATGTCTCATTATTGGATAAATAAAATCTTCCATACATGTGTCAGCCAATATGAAGATCAACCATGAAAATAACTTGCAGAGTTTTTGTGGGGGAGGGAGGGGAGGTGGGGTTGGAACGTATATGCATTGTAAATATAAGTTCATGCATGTTTTCATATATTCATATATAGACGCATGTATCATTATCTTTTTATATACATGAGCTTGAATCAATTCCTTGACAGTTGACACTACAATCAATACCAACAAGGGAAGCAGGGATAGACAAGAAAGAAGTAAAGAAGTTTCCATGACTCTGGATATCTCAACATTTTACAATACTCCATAACATAGATCAACAAAAGTATGACACCATCACTACTGCAGATCAACTTTTGGCATTTATGCCTGGAAATTCTCAAGTCTGAACATTTAACGAAATTTTAACAATTCTATCAGGCAAAATAAATTCGCCCAACAAATTATTTGTTATAGAAACATCCATATAATATGGATGCATGCCTCTCCCAACTTCTTGAAGGTTCCAAGTCCAACTCTTCTGGACACTTGGACACTTGACAGCTGTGTCACATGTTCAGGTAACATCCTGCACAACCATGAACAAGGTCACAAGCATTGTGGAGCATGAAGGAGTTTCAACCAAAGCTAATGAAGGTTAGGGAAAAAGTAGGTTTGCAGTTAATCTGAGAAAGCACAAAATGGGATGCATGTAGCACAATAGCAAATCACATTCATGATGAAGATAACCTGAGAATCACTAGTGAACTGGTGGCAGCCTCTGAGAAAGAAACATCAAGAAGCAGTCTAGAGTGGAGGTGATGGAAGGGAACTCTAAGAAATGTCAGTACAATACAATTATACAAGTTGGAGAAAAAATAGCAGCAATAGAAATTATATGGTGATGTTTACTAGTGGTAAAAAGGCTGGCTCAGATATAAAATAGCAGAAAAGCAGGGTGATGAGAAAGGTAGAAAGCAAAATGGTGAAGTAACATAAATATATATATATTCTTGAAGATGAAATATGAAAGGATGACTGGTCACTGATGGAGGCTACAGTACAAATTAGTAAACAAGTCTCATGACTAGTATCATAAATCAGAGAACCAAGTCTAAGATAACCACAGCGCAAGAAAGCAATGCATGTGAAGCAAAAGTGGTTGGTCTAAACATCGCATGGATCTTAAAGCAAGAGAGATAAAAACTGGTAGTGGAAGAGGTCCCATGTTTAATATATGTAGAAATAGTTAATAATAGCAATGACTGAGCTTTTAAAGCTTATTAAAGTCATCAAACATAACAACCACAGGTAGCGAGCTACTACAAGAACAAGATATAACATCTCAAGCAAAAACACAGATTTAACAAAGAAGCTAGATGACAGACAATCCAGTGATGCAGCATTGGAGCATAATCTTAGACCAAGAATGTTGAATGGTTCAAAGAGATAACTTTCTCTACTCATAAAACTCACAAGGAAATAGGACAACTTGAAGCAAAGTAATGCAAACATGGGCTAATGGAAAGGACAAATGTGCAGACTGTTCAAGATGCAATATAAGAATATGTGAGACGATCCTAACTCAACTAGGGTCTGAAGGGAAAAACACATATAGAGCAAGACGACAATGGTGAGCTTTCTAAACTAGCTGGTTGGAGTCAACAACATTACTGGCTAAAAGAATGTAAAAAGAAGTAAACAAACACAATACAGATCAATAAATTGAACTTGTAAAGGACAGGCAAATAATGCCCCCACACACTAAAATTGTATGTTATAAAGTATAACAATGCAAACTACCAATGTAGAGGATTCACAAATTAGCATAGACAAAGAAATCAGAAAAGATCTTGAGGAGAGCCGAATATCAGACCTTGAACCAAAAAGAAGAATGCAATCACAAAGAAGGCCAAACCAACCCAAACGAGGTGGTTGGGCCATACCAAACTGAACTCATCAAGGACTAGAATGGTTCAACACTTGGGTCGGCTCAGTCTCTTTAAAGCCTCCAGAGCATTGCCCCCATCCCTTCAAAGTCCTCTCTCCCCATCCCTCAGATGCCCTCTGAGGTCCCCTCTCTCTCTCTCTCTCTC
>KE505672.1:42400-62149 GCA_000441515.1 Elaeis oleifera
ATCGGTACACTTCGGTATGACGTACCGATACGAGACCGGTACGGTACGATACGGGCGGTACGGAGCGGTACGGGGCGGTATGGCATTCCATGTCCCTATACTAACTCCAATGGAGATTTGGTGACGGAAGATGGCAAAATATGCTCCGAAGCACCACTCACAGGCTATTTAATAAAAGAAAAAAAGGAAAAGTCCAACTTTAGAGATGTCTCTTAGTAATCATTGGTAGTATGTTGATGGCATGTTCTTAGTTCGTAAATATGCTTTAGTGATAAGGATCACTGGAAGAACATGCACAGAAATAGAAGCATGATAATTCATCTCTAGATAGAGATTGCCAAGAAATGGCAGCTTTTAGACACAAGGTCTGCGATGTCCAATTACCATGAGAACATGCACAGGTCTTGGAATGAATGGAAAATATTAAAAATTGAATAGCCTAAAAATATTTAGTTAAAATAAGTCAGCTATATTAGGACACCCAACAATGGCATGAACATACTTCACGTAGACAAACTATCAATTGATACAACTCCTGCATAAGATTATGCATATGAATGTACATAAATGTCAGAATTATAGAGAACTATTTATCTAACAGAACATGATTGATAAGTTGATCTCCTTCTTACTCCCACTTATTCTATGGATCTTATAAAATATAAACTGTGTATTTATTGAGCTCATGCATTTTTATGGTCAGTCCATCATGGCAAGACAAAGAAATATGGAGGTATCTCCAATCCTCGATAGACCTTGCATTGTCAATTGCCAATCATAAGAACCTAAAAGTAGAAGCATGTGCAGTATGAAATTTTCACCATTAAATCTGTGAGAAATCAGCATTACCTTATACCTCACTTATGGGGCCATTTCGATGACTTGGAGAAGTAAGAAGAAATCTGGATGGTGACCAAATCAGCTATTGTATTTGAATAGTAATCATGATAGGACAACCACAAATACCACAAACAATGCATTTAAACATGACAAAGCTAACCATATAGATCACTACTTTAATACAGAGAAGGCTCGCTGAAAAAGAATTTATCTTTCATTTGCAACCACTGGGGGTATCTAAATGATGATCTTACTAAGGCAGTTGGAGAAGCTCAACCACATATACCTTGTAGGCTAGTGCAAATAATGCACTATGAGAATTTGCACTAACTCGAGAGATGTACTGCTTATCACCATATGTTGATTGATACTAAAATATAAATTGAAAATGGTGGTGTTTTACTCTTTATGCATCCAATAGTAAGCAATAGTTTCAAGTGGAAGGGAGCAATAAATCTATATCTTTTGGTGCAAAAAAGCTTCTCTTTCTCCTCTTTCAGTTTCCTTAATGCTCCTCTCTTTCTTTGTTTCTTTTCACTAGTCCCTGAAGCTCTTTTTTTTCTTTTCATTAATATATCATGAACCTAACCTCCACTCATTCATTTGAGCATTCGGTTAAGTGATATGCCACCATAATGATAATTATTATATTTGATACTGTAAGAAATAAGATGCTAGCTGTGGTCAAGAGAGAGAGAGAGAGAGAGAGAGTATCCATGTAGGAAATACTATTTTACTATCTCAAGATCAAAGGTTACAATTGCACCTCTAAAGATAGAAGAATGTAGTATCAGAAATAATTTATCAGATTATACATATTTCATTATCAACCATCTATAAAATGTAACAATCCAGAACTTCACCCAAAAGATTAGCTGAAAGGTATTATTTAGATTTCTTGATCCTGTATAAGTATTCAAGATCTTCACAGTAAATAATCAATGTGGAACTAAATATATACCCACAGGTCCTCACATACTCTCCCCTATTTAAGCCACGGCGTCCTCACCAAGCTAAGGATCCAAATCCATGCATCCATTCATAAACACCATGGTCGGCCTGTAGTCAACTGCAATAAACCCGTGTTGCAATATCCCCTAGTCCATATAGACTATGGGCTAAATCGGCTCCAATATCATTTATAATAATCTAAGATCTCACCCAAAAGGCTAGACGAAAATATTACTTTGGGCTTCTTGACCTTGTATAAGTATCCAAGGTCTTCCTAATGAATAACTAATGTGAGATTAAATACACGCCTGCACGGATCCTCATATAAAATACATAAAAGGAGGAAGAGACTAAAGGATGAGATCTTATGGGAAGAAGCGGCTATAAAGGCATGAGCCCACGTAAATATGGAGTTAGGTGGCAAGGACGTAAACCAATCAACACCACTCAGTGACAGTGAAAACTGCCAAAGCAAGTAGATGGAATTCGATGATGAATTCCCCTATCGATTATTATAGATTGGCCCTATTGTACAAATAAAAGAGATCAATAACATCTAAAATTAAACAAGATGGAAAAATGATACTTCATATAAATAATTCTTCTTTCATAAATCAAATAAAAGTGAAATAATTAAATAATATTTTTCTTAACTAGATGAATGAAAATGACAATCCATAAGGTTGATCCGATCGAGGAGAAAGAAGATTTTCTTGACCCGCCGAACTCGAATCTCATAAAAGAAACTAGAAGAAGATAGAAGAATTACAAAAATAAGGCTTACATTATCTTTTCTTTCATTGATTCTCCATACCACCTAAATTGAGGTACATAGCTCCTATTTATAATAGCAAAATGCATCCTTATACAATTTGGATCAGATTCATCTTTCCATTTTTAGAAGGACATCCACTCTTGCACAATTGAAGTTGGATTCTCCTTTCTCGTTTAAAAAAGACTAGATCTCTAAAAAAAATGACTAATATAAAATAATTATAAAAAAACAAAAAATTATAGGAGATAGATTTCAACTTCTTTATCAATTTTGTCTTCTATCGCTCCCTAATTCTTTACAGATTGAAAGATAACCTACAATCAAAATCTTCCTGAAAGTAAAAGTTTTGGTTTGACTAGTATAATTGTTGTCTCAACGTAAGAGCACCTCTAGCACCTTTGGATATATCTCAATGGTTGTCTTGGTTTTCCTCACCATCATGCTCAGTTTGGAATCTGCTTGCTCGAGCTCTAGCAAATCCTCAACCTCTACAATATTCAAAATCGCCTTCTCTTTCTCTTTGGAATCATCATCCTCTAGCTTCTTCCACTTCATTTTCAATTTGATGTGAAGCTTTCAATACTTCTTGATGTATCCGCAAAAGTTGAAGTGATCACATTAAATTTTGTGAGTTGGGTTAACATGCTTCCTGCTTTGTTCTCTTTCTTGATATAGATTTTCACTACTTTTCTTCAACTTGTCACCCTTCTTGCCTTCCCTAAGCCGATTCTTCTCCTCAATCCCCATAGGCTTTATGCCGACTTCAATAATGTCTTCAACTTTTAAGAGTTTTAGCTCTTTTCAAATGCTCTCATGGAGACCTTCGATGTACTTCATGAAAATCGCATGATCGTTCATGGAGATTCCGAGTGAGATTAATTACTCCTGAACTCGATAGTGTAGCTCTAGATGGATTAATCATACTTCTGCTATAGATACTACCACTTGATCCATTGACTCTCATGGCCGATTGGCTGAACTACTTAACTAGGTCCTTAAATTTGCTCCATATTAGATTAGAAATGTCATTATTCCTCATTTACAAATTTCACTGGATAAGATTATGGCTAGAAAGCTTAAAACGAGCAAAAATTACCTTTTGGACACCAAAGTATCCATAGATAATAAACTAGATCTCTAACTGGTCTAGCCAGTTATCTAGCTTTTCTGTATCAATAATCTCATCATATACGAGGATATCCATTAAAGCTTCAACTTTAAAAGATTGAAGAGAGAGATTTTATGTATCTCTAGGTTGCTCATCCTCCTTACTGCATAGAGGATCTTCTACAGATGTAGAAGACAACTTTACAACAAGAGTTGTTGGTATTCTTGCTGAAGGTATCACCAATTGAGAGAATCTTGGTTAGTTGGGCAATCTTCTCCTCTAGTTGTTCAGGACAAACTTCAGTCTTATCATCCATTAAGAACGAACTAGTAATTATACTTGTCTTTATCCTTTAATATACTTAAAGCATGGAATCATGGATAGTTCTTCTGATTGCTCATACATCTGAACCATAAACTAAGGCCCCCATAGATGCAGAGGACCACTGCTTCAATCCCAATTTCTCCTATAGATGTGAAGAATCAAGGCTTTGATACCAACTTGATCTGATCGAGAAGAAAGAAGATTTCTTTCAACCCACTCAACTCAAATCCCAATAAAAAAAAAAAGAAAATATAGAAGAATTACGAGAGTAAAGCTGAAGTTCCCTTTCCTTTATTGATTCTCCATATCCTTTAAGCAATGGTACACGGCCTCTATTTATAATAGCAAAGTCCTCCTTTACACAATTTAAGTTGGAATTCTCTTCCTGGTTTCAAGAAGGATGTCCATCCTTATACAATTTAGGTTGGATTCCTCTTCTTAGTTAAAAAAAGACTAGATCTAAATAAAATATGACTAATATAAATCATCATGAAAAATACTACAATTCTATAAAAAGTAGATCTTGACTTCTATATCAATTTTGCCTTTTATCACTCAATCTAATTCTTCATAGATTAGAAGATAATCTCTGATCAAAGTATTTTCAGAAAAGGAAGTTTTAATTGATCAATCCATTTCAAGGTCCAAATGATGGAATTTTGCCCGATTCAACCTTTAGGGGGTTAGTTTAAAGTTGTAGATCTTGTAAAGATACCCAATAAAAAAATTTCAATTGAGCATTGTATAACCAATTATGGCCTTTTAAAGTTTGGCATGCGATTCTACTTTCTGATATGGCGGATCTTGTTCTGAACCCTATCCAGCCCTATCCTTAATGGCCAAAGTTGTCCACATCGAGTTTAGGGATCCTCCTGAATCAAATGATCCGATCTCAAATGGTGAACACTAAATAAAGCATCTCATAAGCAAAGTACACATTCTTAAACACCTCTAAAGGTGATGTGACAAGATAGCAAATAGCAAGTATATCTAGATAAGGAACTGCAAATGTGGCATAAACAATCCAATATCTAAATCCTTTGACTAATGACATAAAGAATCTCCTTGATGTAAAAGAGAAACTTTCATGCCAAACTGAGTGTTTCCACTGCTTCCACCTATAACATGTAGTTGCCTTGTTATCCATTGACAAGAACACTTGTTATCCATTGATGAGAACACCTTGACCTATATAGAAGTTGTCCAAATTGATGAGGCACCAGCTATCATGAGGTCTGGGGAGAGTCAAATGTACATAGCCTTGAAGACGTTGTTTCCATATTTTGAACTTGCAACACCCAAGTCAAAATGGAGCAGTCTTACTATTGTGCTAAGTCCCACCCACAACACCACCTCAACCTATATAATATGATATTAACTTTCCAAATAAAGAAAGCATATATGGCATGGGAATAGTAATTTAATTAGGTGATTATTGAGAGCAATAAAAGTCCTAATTATTTTTTACATTACAAAATCATAGATCAAGTAGTACCACTGCTAAAAATGTAATGACCATTTGGACAATTAAAACAAGAAATACAAGGTTGATTAGCAGGAAAGAATAGGAAATATCATCTTAATAGGCTGTGCGGTGTCTTATTTCAAGGCTATTTGCAACAGTCAAGAATTTAATAGGCAACAATTTTCTTTGAAACAAATAATCATGAGCCACAAATAATGTAGTTTGCAAAGTTCATACTGTTAGAGGTATCATCCTTTACTTACTCAAGGCAACTCTTGAACATCGTATAACTATGCATAACAAAAGAAATACACTTGTTAAAACCATATCATGTCATCTTTACAATTTTTCTTCACCATGAATTCTGAATAAGAATTGCTTCTCTATCAAAGCAAGATTTCCAAGTCTGAAGTCATAACTTCCATATAGGTTACCTTATATCTTCACTTCCACTTGAACCCTTGGCCGTCATAGTCTTTGTAGTACATAACATACCTTTCAATCAGTTCTACACCACTTATCTCTAATTGGCATAAATCATGGACTTTTGATGTTCTCCTACTAAGTGCCACATGCTCGAAGTAATATTGGTTTCAGGAAATCAGTTAATATTGTTTGTATAAAAGCAAACAATTTGTAAGAATTAAATGAATATAAATCTATAATATCAAACTCTAAGAGAGCTTTGCCAGTGAAACAGCAGCTGTAGTGAAGTATCAGCTTATTATTTCCTTTACATTTACAATTGCCATGGCAATTCCCTTATAAGCTTTAAGCATAAAATGCAAGGATCATCTCCTCCAGGTAATACTGGTGATGTCGCTGCACAATCAAAAAGGATCTGAAGGGTCAAGAATGACTACACGAACTTTAAGTTGCTAATCTCAAGGGGTTCATAATAATTCTCATCATTGTTTAAGATCAGAATATCAAAATCATAAGGTGTCACAAGAGTTTCCATTATAAGTCTCTCATTTAATCTAATAATGATTCGTGGAGTTACCATTAAATTGTCCTTAAGCAACGTGGCAAATTTTGTGGTAGTCATATTCAGGCAAATGAAGAACAATTTCAGTTTGATGACCTATGGATTTGGTAAGAGGAAGCATGGAATAAGATAAAGAGCAAGCCTACCAGCAAGAAGTTGTCAGACCGTGATGAAGTACAACAGCATGATAGTGAGACATATTCCAAGGCTTTTGGTTGGAAAAACCTCTTGCTAGTCAAGGGTGACAACTGGTTGAGCCGGTGAAGTTATTGGATGTTGGATACTAATGACGTGTTCAGTTCCGCCCTCACCCCAATTTCAGTTTTGGCTTCCTCCTATTATAGTTCTAGTTAAAGAGGGGCAAAAGAACAAGGAACAAAGGAGAGAAACCATCGATAGTCAAGGATTACCTTGAAAGACTAAACACTGTAAAAGAGGAGCTTGGTTCAAGAAGGCAGGTTAGGGTATAGATGCACATGCATTAAAGCTAAGGACAACAAGATGACAACACCTATGGTAACAGGGTCTATGGCACTGGATAAGCAGGAAGACAACTAACACCTAATGGTAGATGATACATTAGCAACAGAATGTGAGGACAATCCTACAAGCCAGAAACCAATTAAAGGTTATCTGAACCAAATAATTTCCCATCAGGAGATCAAATCATTATGAAAAAATTCTCTGTGAGTTCACAGGAAGATAGGAGTTTCTACATGATTATTAGATATGGAAATTCTAATTATGGAAAAGCATACTAAATCATTCAGAACTTTCTTTGCAGAAGTTAGCCACAATAAGTAAGCAGTTTAAAGCAACTGAGAGCTCGCCAGCTTATTCTATGATTTGAAAACTCAACTTAGTTTACTGAAAAGTAGACTAGAGGGACAGGGATTCGAAATAAGAAGACTTTCAAGAGAAGATATGCCCGCTCAATCTATCATTTGCTTTCAGACATAAAGAGAGGAAATGGAAGCACGAATTTACTGGCAGTTGTAGTAGTCAATGACATCTGCCAGAGTTCCAAAAGGAGGTTAGACAATACGGATCCAAAGAATTCAATGTGCACTAACAAGAACTGGAAGATAGAAGCTGTAGGTGATGGGAAAGGAGAATAAGCCAGGACAAGGCTCATGAAAAGAGCAGAAAATGAGCAGACAACCAGAGAGTGGAAATAGAATTGCCCATCCTAGGAATAAGACACATATTCATGCTCATGAGGAAAAGGAAAGTTTAATGCTTTCTGTGAATCGGATAAATGCAGAATAAAGAGAAAAGATTTTAGTCTTCCAAGGCCATAAGTGAAATAAGCAAAAGCAAAAAATGTGACAGCAGGAAGATTTGACAGATACCGTCGAATAAAGAGCAAGATTGAGATCTGCAGCAGAACAAGCAAGAGGCAAGAATAAACCAAGAAAGGACAGTCTTACAATAACTTTTTGAAGATAATATATGTATAGTTGGAAATACGATGGACAAACTGAATTACTCCATTCATTTCAAAGTTTCAAAAGTCAAGTCAGGCCACAAAAATTGTCAATTAAGGTATTAAACAGATGGAAACAGTAACAACATGAGAAACAAATAAGAGAAACTTCAAGGTCAATAAGAGAGACAATAATGTGATGCATTAATTTTGTCAGTTAAAAGACTTTAGAAAGGTTATGAACAATATTAGGTCGAAGTTTGCATAAACCTGGCACTGCTTGGCAGATGGCTACTATTTCACGTTGTAGCACCATGCCAGCAGCCTCAACTAAGCGTCTTAAGAAGGTCCTCACTAATTAAACCAGGAAAGAAAAGTATGAAAGTAAGGGTCAAATAGACTAAGTTTATACAAAAAAGAACCTGAAAAATTAAAGTCAAATACAAAAGCAAGTACATAAATTTGCTAAATCACACGGAATGCTTTAATTAAGTGCAAGGGGGAATAAAATCCGAAAAAACTCCCAAAATATCAAAAAGAACGATCCATCCACTCTTTAAATCAACAACTGCCGTTGCCACTGAGATTTCTTAAACGTTTATTTCAGTGCATAGCCACAAAAGTTAAGAAGCATGAACCTTCTCTATATTTCCACAAAAGTAACAAAGAATTACAGTTAAAACCATAAGATAATTATATTAAAGAGTGGAAAATTTTTTTGATAGCAGTCAAACTTGAATTAAATGAAGGCACAGCAACTTATCTTCCATGGTTTCTCAAAGCAAACCGTGATAGATGTCGCTATGGTGTACAGTCATAAAATTACTAGCAACCATCCGAAACATCAAAATCGTATACCAATAAACATTCAGAAAATTAACCATAACACAACAATACCAAGTATAGGAATGCCTTGCGAACAGAACACAGAACAATTTGCACTGTACAAGTAGGAACCATTGTACAACTACAAAATTGACAAGATTTACCAATCTCTCCCATGAAATCTGGTTTCATTACCTGCTGCACTGCTGGCAGAAACGCTGCTCTTGCCCACCTACCATCACTACTGGGGTCTTGGAGTGGACCTCGCAAACCTTATGCCGCCGGTGATACTCTCTACACTTACTCAGGTCTGCTTTGCAACCATCAACCGAGCATGCAGCATTCTGGCTGCCATTGCTTGGGGCTCGAGGCCTCTTTGATGGACCGGAGGTAGACACCATCATCGTCGACACTCTGGGCTGGTCAGTCCACTTATTGGACGATCCGAAATCTCCAAACCCCCCAGCTTCAAATCAATAGAACAATCGAGCCTGCTAGGCTGCTGCCCAGGGCCGCTGCTGGAACGAACCACTGAACCAATACTGGGCTCGGTGCCACGCTCCAATTCTGCCAAATCCCAAGGAGGCATCTTTAAATCCCACTCCATGAAAGCAACCCTCTCCAACTCGTCTACTGCTTTGTTATGCTCCCTGCTCCTCTCTTGCTTTTTGCCTTCTTTTAATATCTTTCCTTCTACTTTGTTGTTTCCCTTCCTCTCCTGTCACTCTCCTCTCGCACCCACTCACACCTCTCTCTATCAATCCTACTTATTGCCTCTATCACCAGTCCATCAGACAGAGCACCTGCCACCACACCTCCCCTCCACAAGTTCCAACAAGGACTCAACCAAACAAGAAGACCAATACCGATGAAGCAAACTTGAGCCAAGAAACATCGATAAGCAAAGCTAAAGAAGAGAAAAGGACTCAAAAACAAACAAAAGGACTAGAATCCAGTATAAAATCCAGAGGAAAGAGACAGAAGAATAGAAGGATTTAAAAGAAACAAGGTGGAAGCAGCAAATCTAACAACCCAGCTCAAGAAATCTCATCTTGAAAAGCCCAAAAACACAGCCTAAAAGTGCAAGCAGAGAATCAAAAAGCAGGAGTGGACATCCAAGAACACATAAAAGAACTAGAGCCCAGATCAGAAAAATCTCATCTTGAGAAGCCTAAATAGACTATTGTTACAGGAACCTTGGAAGAGCCTCTAAAAAAGTATTAAAACTGGAGAGAACAGGGGATGAAGGAAAAGGGCAAAAGCACCAAGCCAAAAGACCAGGAACTGAAGACTGGTCAGTACTTACAGACAACTGCAGCAGGGGCAACAGAAGACTGATTTGGTTAGGGGCTTTCCAACCATTCAATCCCTGACAGGGATTCCACAGGGAACAATAAATGTAAAGAGAGAAGGGAACTGTGGTGGTGTAGGTTAAGGACCCTCACAACCCTGCCCACCTTACCAAAGGTTACACATTTGGATGCAGACACTGGCATGCAGAGACTTGTGCTACAATTATTGGAAGGAGTCACAGTGAAGTTGGATATTATGTTTATTATTAAGAGAGAGGGATGGAGGGAGATGGGGTGGTGGGGGGCTAATAAGCTATTTAGCAGCAAATCCTTCGAGTGACATATGGGTTTGTTTTGTTGCTCTTTCTCTATATATGGAAAAATAAAGAAAGTGGAAATAAAATAACCAGAGAGAGAACAGTGTGTGGTTGCTTTCAACTTTTCAAAGGGTGAGAAAAGTACAGAGGGAAGTAGGGAGAGGGAGGGAGGAGGGGGTAGAAGGGTTAAACACTAAAGTGTATATGCTTCAATTTTGCTGACATGTTTTCCTTTCCCCTCCTTTACTTGTTTTCTTTGTTCTATTAATCAGTTTCCCAGTTCCCAGCTCAAAGGATATACATTCCTCTGAAACTGTATGCTTTCTTTCTGGCATTCATACCAGGTCAACATCTTTTTTTGGTGTTTATACAAGCTTAACTTCAATGCCCAGCTATCTCTGAGGCTAAGATTCCAAATGCCAACGCCAACAACTCTTGGAAGAGTTTAGGTGTAACCACCAACCGGTGAGCTTACAGAACCTTTCTCACCATCACCTTTCTCAAATAGTGATACGCCTTGCGGAACAAGGCCATTTGCCTATTCCTCACTTACCTGCCCCGGATAAAGAATAGGACTTTTTTTTGGATTGATCATGGTAGAAGATCCCATGCAATTTTAATTTTCTCGGATGGTTTGGAAAATTATTATTTATTAGATCCTTCTAGGATCTGGGTTTTAGCGCTTGAAAGTGGGATTAATTGGAAAGATGAGATATAAGGATTCTTCGGTAGGGGATGAGTGCACCAGGTGGTGTCCATAGAGCAAAGCTCGTTTAGGAGAAGCCAGTGGAGACAGCTTTGCGGCTTTGAAGGGGCAAGGGGGGCTTCCAGGTCCGAGCTTCTTGGGCAATTCTTCTAGGCGGCCATGAAGGTTGACCAAAAGCAAGATGACCAATAAATGCTTCAAATGGCTTAAGAATGTGAATCCATAGAACACATGCATGTGGCCTCTTCGGAATTGTTCATGCACACTTGATGGATGGACAGGTGGACACCAAATCCTTCCCATTCCTCCACCAACTTAACACTAGGCCGATCAATTGAATGGACATTTTTAAGATTTATTTTTAAGTGAAATTCGAGTTAATAAATCATTTGGCATTAGATATTCTAAAAGATCCTGCATGAGGCGGCATGAGTGCTGGATCGATGGTGTATTTTCTTAAAAAAAAATTTGATTCATTTTATTCATATGAATTCATCATCGAACGATCTATTTTTTGCTTTGAGATCTATGCAAGTAGATATATGATGAATTTTGAAGTGTATTGATATCTGTCGGTAGGTTATCCAATAATGGATTTATACTCTTTCACCCACAAGATATAATCCTAATGCTGAGTGGCCGAATATATTTTTATAGTAAAATTTTTTTTTCTGGCTCTCTCCCCTTATGGGCCAACGAACTATGCGTAATTAATGCATAATTGAACAAACATGCAACTAGAGAGGGCATTGCTGAGAATATAGCATGCAAGAATAAAGGCAAATTAATAGACTCGGCTATGTTGCAATTGAAGAGATGGGGTGGATGATGTGACTAATGGAAGTGGAAAGATTAGGGTGGCTTCTTTGTTTCTAAGACTATATTTGCCATTGAAAAGCATCTGGGCTTCGGAGAGGTTGTTATAGGAATTGCATCAGACTTAGAAATTTAAAATTTGCACAAAATACTTTTTACAAATGAAGTCTTTTCATGATCTACATATGTTGGAGCTCGCCGCTCAATCTATAGGTTTGTGGGCTACTCCTTCAAACCTGAGGCCTTCCTCAAGTACCGAACAATCCTTTACTTGGGCACCTCTCAATAAGTTGATTAGAATTTGCCCTTTTTTTTTTTGGCAAAGGATTAGAATTTGCTTTGATGGCTCAGTTCCTTGGGGTGATGAAGTGGTGAAAGCTGAAGTTGTTATTAAGTAGTTTAATCTATTCCTCTCAGTTGAGTGACCATGCCCATGGCAAAGTTGAGAGCTACTTGGACGTATGTATTCTTATTTTAATTGACTGTTTGTAAATACATCTAAAAGGAATATTTTATGGTGACTAATTGGATACGGCATTGGTAAAAGATATTTTAGCTCTCGCATTGATAAAGGACGCAGCGAAATATGATATTTAATGTGAATTATGAAATTGATGAAGTACCGAGCTTTGAACGTAGGTTGTGCCGGGGCCATCTGGCTGAGAGCATATATGTCAGGGTGTCACATAAAGTAAGAAAGAAGTCTTTCTATCTAAAACAAAACAATTTAGAAAAAAAAAAAAAATCAACTCTCTTGCCCGGGAAGTGAAGTCAAAAATTTTTTTTTTCAAAGAATAGAAGGAGAACGCTTGGGAAGACTTCACTTAACATGGGGTGGGCCGTCAAACTACAATTCTATTCCACCAAAATGATGGAATAGGCCACCATCGGAAGGAAAAGAAGAAGCTGTTCCTTCAATAACTTCTTTTACCTCCATCCATCCTTTAAAACATAAGAAATTGATAGGGTAATTTCAAACTTGTTATAAAAATGCAAATCAAAATCAAATCTAGCAGACACTAAATATATTTTAGTTTCTGTACCTTTTTCTCCAACTAAATACCAAAAAAATCTTCTATCCTGAAAAATAAATATTCCTCATCTTGTCCTTTCAAAATTTACTCTACAATCGATGCAACCTAAAGGACCATAAATGTAATAGCTCCAGACCAAATAAATGATAGCTTTGATCAAGCTCGTCCATTAAATACTTAAGTAATTAAGCTTAACTTATGCTTGCCCACACCTTCAACATAATAAGCCAAGCCTGAGCAACTGAAATTAAGCTTGCTCGACTCAGCTCATCTGCAGCCTGCCCATATTTCTATCAGGAATATGACCATTTTCAAAAGTGTAGTTAGCACCATTTTGATAAGAGTTTTAAGAAATACAAGTTTTGAGAAGCGCACAAACACTTCATATTTCGCTAAACAAATAAGATTATAGGACTAATTTTGGGGGACATTTAACACATCATTAGCTTATTTAATTAAAAGAGACTGGGGATGTATACAAAGACACTGGGGATCTTTCTGGAGTGACCGTCAAGTATTTAGACTTCATTTAATGCGACTTTTCTAGAGCTCTTCATGGTCATCTGAATTTCCAGGAACTAATGACTCTTCACTAACTCCACTAACATTATCCTCTTTCCACTAAGTAGACTTTGAGGACACTTACAAATATAGCTAGTTAATTATCTATATGACATGACAAGATTAAACATGCTCGCAACCATATTGGCACAATAATTTCTTTTTTTTTTAATGGATATTGGCACAATAATTTCAACACTCCTCATTTATGCTACCATGGAAACCAACCGAAGCTTCTCCTTAATTTTTAAATCCTTTGTCTTAGTCCGAAAACCAAGATGACGGCAAATTATGTCACCGTCTCCAACCCCAGGGGCTCCGTCTCCTTCAAGAATGGTGACGGTACCACCAGCTTCCACCAGGTCTTGCTCTACTCCTCTACCCTCCATCACCTCATACTTGCCTTCGTCGTCTCCGGAATCTCTTCACCCTCTATGCCTTACCTTCACTCCATCGATCCTCTTCCACCGTGTGCAGCCACAAGAACCTCTCCGTCGTCTTCGAAATGTTCCCTTATCTTCCATGAGATCGAGGCCTCCAAGTGATGACTCCACCAGATCAAGCATGAGCTTGGCGGCTACGCACCCTCAACCTCGCCAAGCCCAACCTCCACCAGAGGTCAAGCTCTAGATGGTCATGATGTGGAGGGATCAGGAGATGCAGGTGCCCTTGAAGAGCTTGGAGGGGCTAGGTGGGCCATGAGCCTAGGCATCTCAAGCTTGGCGAGCCCAGGAAAGGTCCTTCACCTTGTACTTGCACCTGGTGGAGGTCTTCTCCATGAGAGGAGTCATGGCAATGGCAATGGTAAGGACTTCGAGGTTGAGATGGAGGAAAAGGTGGGACTTTCATGGAGAGAAAAGTAGAGTGGAAGTAGGAGAGTATATAGAGGATTTGGAGAGCATCGAAGAAATGTGGTCAGCAATGATGTGCTAGAATGTAGAGGAGGACATGAACTGGGAGAGGAGGACGAGGAAACAAGACAAGAGAAGCAGAAAAGTAGGGAAGAGAGAATAAGAAAAAGAGCAGTGGAGAGAGGAGGCAGCAACAACAATGAAGAGGCGAGGTCTCAAAGCTAGATATTGTCACCAGCAGTGATGTAGGAGACCCAGACTATCTCGGTGAAGCTAAGTGATGGTCACCGGGGTGGGATGATAGCCATGAGGGACATAGGTGGTGGAAAAGGGGTGACGTGAGGCAGGCAGTAGATCAACAAGTGTGGAAGGAGTCATCAAAGTCCACGAAGACAGTTAAGAGTATTTTTTTTCTTTTCCTCTTTAATTAAACAAGGAGAATATATTGGAGATTTTAGCATATTTTAATGCTCACGTATACGTGACCATTACGTGAGATTTTCATGGAAATTCGATCAATGGAGATCGACATCAATATCACATTGGACCAATTGCTAACTGAAAAGGATTCAATTATAAATTTTTATGTCTGAAATAATGGGAGTGCAACTCGGACAAAGTCGGGGAAGTCAGAAAGCACTGCTTTCCTTATAATTAATTCATTTTTTAGCACAAGCAAGACTTGCATACATATTCTATCATGAAATGAGATAGACAAATGACTCCACAATCATGAGTATAACCCATGCAAGACAATTCACTTCAGACTTCATGGCATTTGTCTAAAACGAAGAGAAAAAAAAAATTATAGATCCCCTCATCGCATTAAGTGGTCCCTCGAATAACACTTGCTGCCTTGCTTGTAGTTTCACTGTTAAGCTAGCAAGAGACTGTGGTAAATAAAGCATAGCATCTTTGGCTTGAGTCCCACTCTTTAACCTCTCAACCCCCATGGGTTGGACCACCCGACAAGGTCAGCTGAACTCAGTACCGATCCTAAAGGTCCCAGGACCACAGACAGATAACCCCAATTCATCGGACATTTAGAAGCACCTACCTACTATCTAACTCCCCACAGTGGTCCAAACCCACAACGTGCACTCCATCGACTCAACCAAATGGCGGTGGACAGCGATACCCAGTGCACCAACCATCCTCTAAGTAAATCCTCCATTGCTTAATAAGGATTAGTATGAACATTTGCACTAATATAAGATTGGAAGGTTCGACATCATGAAAGGCGCCGTCTAAGACTATAATAGTACTTTTTTTTTTTTGGTAGAAAGACTATAATAGTCCTTGGTTGATCATTCGATGCTATCCGAAGCATAGCTGCAATGCCAGTATCAAAACAAAGAAATGGTTAAAATACCGAGTACACAACGTTAAATATAGGATGGAAGGTTCCAAACTTCTGAAAGGCATTTCCTTAGGATTTTATTAGTGTTCTTTTAATCATTGTACATGGTTTAGACGGAGTTATCATGACGCAAGTACATTATTCTATAGGATGATGGGAATAAGAGTATGGGACATGAAAGTTGTGGTCTCCTCTTGTTAGGTTCGGTTAATGAGTCAAGTATATATGCCATGGGAACTATTGAGGACCACAACGTGTGCCAGCTTCCACGTGAACGAGTAATTAAGTAGATGGACGAAAGAGTTTCCTTGTGGGTCTCCGGTTTGCTCCACTCATATATAGCAAGATGCCGGATGCACTTGGAAACTTCCCTAGCTACTAGCGTCGTTGGCTCTTGGCCCCAATTATTTAATCCCCTCAGGGGCCACTGGAAGTTCACATTTAAGCCTGTGGGCCTTTGCGCAGTGATGCCCAGTTTTGAACGATTAACAGGTCTTCCTCTCCCCTTGACGTTCCAATAATTCAGTAGCATGCCATGAATAAGAGGTTGATGCTCCTTTTCTCTACTATAAAGGTTCTTCACTGATAAAGTTCTATCGAAGTCCTAATCCTTTGGTCTATTTAGAACCAGGATAGGTTTCTATGAGACCAGGAAATGTTATATCAAGTGATTATCATAGTTCATGATCATTTCCAAGAAATGACTGGTATGCTTGGGCAGCCATCCAATGTGATATGATCGTTTCTAAGAAATCACTTGTATGGTTGGCCATCACCGGCCGCCATTCAATATGATGTGATATGGTATAATATGATATGATATGACATAATTAATATAGTACAGCATAATATTTAATGTAACATAATATAATAGAACACAATTAGTTAAAATATATGCTCATGTATGTGCATTATCATTTGTATCACACCTTTCATATTTTTTAGGACATTACAAAAACATGAAGTGCCTGCACCGACATCTTCCATTGTTGACTTGACAATCAAATTATCAAATATAAATAATCCATGCTAATATAGTTATATGCATACATTATTCAGTATATCATATGATAGTTATGCCATATGTCATCTAGACTTCTGGCCTAGAATTGGAATAATATTCACAAATTTTCTTGAACTAAATTAGGTGAGATGAGATCGCGCGTGTGAGTCATTGCTAGATGGCAACTCTAAATTACCATGAACTTAATAAAATAGCCTTCCTCATGATGAGCAGAGGCCTGATAAATAAAACCTATTAAACTTTGGCAATTAGAAAATTAGTAATCCACTTGATGATGTGTTTCCTTTCAAATTGTTACAGGGATAAAGGGCCGTGTACTTGCCTAGCAATCACCTCCTGTAAGCAAAAGAGTAGTTTTGAGACTCATTTCAACTCTTGAGACTTGCTTCCCTATTTTTTGTTTTGTTTAGCATTTTCATCTAAGGATTTAAAAGGGTTGCTGTTTTGGGGATATTGTCGTTAGTACAACATTGGACATATATAGCTTTAACTATGGCATTCTATCACAATAAAAGCAGAGAAAGAAAAACATTCTTCTATGATACATAAAGTGGCAGTAGATTTATGTATATACTAATAAAACCCTCTTTGCCATCCATATATATTTCATAGATGCTTTCGAATTGTTAGGCTCCACCGATCATGTACCAATTTTCCGAACCAATCGTGAAGGCAAATGAATTGCCGATTGGATGGAGGATATGCATATTAGTAGTTTGAGAGCTTTATTTGGGCTGCAATTTTCCATTAGATCTTTTAACTTGAACTCGAGCTTGTTATTTTATGACTACTATTATTATCATATTTATTATTATTGTTATTGTTGTCGTCGTCGTTGTCCCTACTCAGAAAAAAGAGGGATTTTAAAGTGGAGCACTAATTTGTCTTTATATGTGAGATGATTTAGTTTCCAATGTGAGAGAAGAATATCTTACTGATAAGTTCTCTTATATTCTATGGAAAAGAAAGAAAAAACCTTTCTCTTATAACATTCTATCAGAATAATTAGGATCGGAGAGGAATGGGGAGACTGCTCTCCTACATCCATGGCAGTTCATTTATGTATATACTAAGAAGATTCTTTTTGCCATCTATACATACTTTCCAATTATCGAATTCCATGCCTCAAGTGCCAACTTTCTAAACTACCGCGAAGCCAATCGATTGTCAATTGGGTAGAAGGGATGCATGCATGCATGCTAGCCGTTTGTGAAGTAAGAAGAATTCATCTAAACTCTAATAATTTCATTTCTCAACATAATAAGCACTAAACTAAAAAATTGGTAAAGTTAAAAATATAAGTACCTAGTCTAGATTTTTGAAAATGCATCATTCAAAAATAGCACCCAAACTGTCATGTCCAAATTCGGGGCATAACACAATCGTGCTACTAAGAGACGCTGCCCTTGATAACGTGAAGCCTAACGATCATAATAAGTTCAAATCCATCAAATAAACATAATCAGATATTCTATCCCAGCATTCCTCAGGTACATAAATCAAAATTGGTTCAAACTATCTAAATCGAAAATCAAATGTTAAACCCATAACCGTAAATAGATAACTACAGGTCCATGATCATTAAATAAACTAAATTTTAACTATAAAATTTTTAAACTTGCTATGCAGATCCCCAATACTGAATCCTCTAACCTTAATCCTCCATAAAAAAATATAATAATAAAAAAAATATGAGCTACACTAGCTCAGTAAGTAGAATCTATACTTCCTTACTCAATCAAGCATAGATTTTTTTATGATAATATAATATTTAAAAATAACAGATATTATAAAATTAAATATTTCATAGAGCATATAATAAAATAAGTCATAAAGATAATCATGTATACATAAATTCATGAATATTTCGTAAATATGATTCATAAATCATTCTTATCAAGTATTCGTATCATATTTTCAAAATATTACTCACAGATATTCATGCTAAGGTAACTAATATATCGTGATAGGGCCATATTTCTTATTGACAGAATTTTTATTTCATATGCCAATTTTATATTCATTAGCGGTGCCATATTTTTTATGAATGCTAGCTCCAAGTATCGATCTTCTCAAAGAAATTCGTTCATAATTATCTGAGAGCTTTTAAAATTTTTATATCTTTTTCTTAAAGCATATATATACATAGCTAGGTGAAAAAATCGTAAAATTCATACTTTATAAATATACCATTTTCATAAAATATATTCATAAAATCAATGGTCATAATAAATAATTTTTTATATCTTATACACCGATCTTTATTTTATGAAAATATGATTTTCATTAACAATATATCATTTGTATGAAAATATGGTATTTAAAATAAATAAGAAGCGTAAGATCCACTTATCTTGTTCATGTTAGATTTATAGACTTCATTAGAAGAATCGACTAATCCTATTAAATATTAAAATATAATTAATTTTTATTCAATAAATTCATTAGAATTAAATTATAAAAAAGAAGACTGTTGATCAGATGATCAATCTAACAGACTGTTCGAGCACCGAAATAATTCAAGACCTCCTCACTGAGGATCAAATCTAAGCAACTCGATCAAAAAATCGTAGAGAACGGATTGGATCAAAACCAAGATCAATTAATAGAGTTCATCAATAGTGAGTTTCAAAGATACTAGACATGTCTGACATGAATTTGACATATGGCATGAATATCAAAGCAGATTCAGATCATCTTATCAGAATCAGCATAGGTTCTTAGAAAAGGAAGACATGACTTGACAGGGATCCATAGATATTCTTAGAGAGAGAAAGTAGGTGAAAAGAGAAAAAGTAGAGAATGAAAGTGAAGAGCGAATCTTCATATTCTTCAAAAGAGAAATCTATGATCAAAATCATCAAGAGCCATATCATGGTGACTCCATAGAGATTAATGGTGATCAGATCTATAAATATATGGTAAGGACCGAACTAGGATCGACAAACGCACGGATATCAAAGTGAGTCTGGATCTTTTTGAAAAGATCATCTTAGGTTCATACTGGTTTCAAGGATTAGATAGAAAGAGAAAGAGAGAGAAGAGAGAGAAACCTTAGAGGAGAGAGATAAGAGAGAAAGAAAATT
>KE505672.1:62229-79718 GCA_000441515.1 Elaeis oleifera
AGAAAGAGAGAGAAGAGAGAGAAACCTTAGAGGAGAGAGATAAGAGAGAAAGAAAATTCCTTTTCTCTCTTTTTCTTTTTTTTCTTTTCTCTTTTCTTTTTCTTTTCTTTTTGTTCTTTCTTTTTCTTTCTTTTCTTTTCTTCTTTTCTTGGCCGAAAAGGGGGATACAAGCGGTGGTTCTTGGTCGAAAGATTGGCGGCAGTGGCGACGACGGCGGCAGGTGGTCGATGGCAATGGAGTGAGAGACAGCCAGTGACAAAGGCCGAACGATGGGAATCATGGGAACATCCGAAAAATAGGGATCCACCTTTTTGTTTCATTTTTCAATTATTAGCTGATCATCGGCAGCCAAAACTTGTGGGGGAGGCAGCAAACAAGTAGGCATCATGACCTAGAGATGCGATACCATAGGCGGCGGCACTGATGGTCAAAAAAAGAAGTAAGGCTCGACCAGATAAGGAAAACAAGGCATCTTCTTTTGGTTGCTTTTTTGACGATTTTGATGGCCAATGGCCATGCACAATAGCATAGGAAGAAGGGGAACGAAGAGAGCAAGAGGGATCGGGGCCTTACCTTAGCTCCGATGGCATCTCCAGCTTCAACCGACGAACATGGTGACAAAAATCTGACAAAAATCGAAAGAAAAAAGAGAAAAAGAGAGGAAAAAGGTCGGCTCATCGTTGTCGGTTTTGAAGGAAGGGGACAGATTTATAGGGTGAAGGAGAGACTAAATCCTTCTAGAATTCGACTTCCTCTCCGATGGGTTTGCATAGAAGAAGACTCCCAGCGGAAATCTTCAACACTTTTTTTCTATTTGGTTTGCTTCTTTTTTTTTCTTCTTTTTATATATATCTTAAGATTCGTGTGGGAGGGGGTTTTAGGACTAGGTATCATATTCTATCCTTCTTAAAAAAGTTTCATCCTCGAAACTTGGCAAACTTGAAGTTTCAAACATTGAAAATACATAACCCTCATATTATCTTTAAGCTTCCAAATAGTTTACATCTCAAAGTGCTTGTTCCATAAGTCCTCATTATTAGTAATTATATGATATTTCAAAACTAGATTATTTCTATCCGCAAGATAACGAATTTCTTTGATCTCTTAATTTCGGCTTAAAATACCATAATTTTTTGTCCATAAAATTATTTGCTCTTAACTAATTTTATATGAAAATCATAATCGATCTTACCTATTTGTATAAAAATAGAAGAGTCTAGAGCATTAGATAATCACCATAATCTACAACCTTCTTTATCTGTTTAACTTCTTATTTGATATAACAATTAAACTTTTATCATAAAAAATTCTTGAATCTATTCAAATAAATAGAGTAATAATATCAAAGCTAAGAAATAATATTTATATTCAAAATATTCTACATCCAAGCTCAATCAAAGAATATTAATCCACTAATCTTAAACTTAAGCTGCTCAAAATTTTCTGACCATAATTATAACAATAAGATAGTATTGCAACATCTAAATGAACCTAAGAATCAATAACATTATCCTTGCATTTGTTAATAGCGGTCCTTTTTATGAAAGTCAAGTCTCCAATTATAACACTTATTGTGTTATAATTAATATTCTTAACTAATTTTAATAAAATTCAACCACCACACTTCTATTAAGCACTCTGATCTAACCCATCGAATCCTCCAAAGCTACTAGATGAATCCTGACAAAAATGTCATTTACATTAGAATCTCAAAAAAATCCAACCTTTATTTTTTATACATAAACTAGAACAAAGCTTTAAATTTTTTGTCTTTACTATTTCTTAAGCATACCATATCAAATTTAATCTTGATCTACTTTTTATATTTAAAATCATTGTATAAGCTTTTACCACTCATCTGTAATCCAATACATCTCAAATTAATTTGAAGTAAGTTAACTCTAGATTTATCTGACAATCAATAGAATGATTCTAAATCAATCTTTCTTTGTAAAATGATTAACTTAAATCTTTAACAAATTAGAAGACCTCAAGTCAATATCATTATGAGTAGAATCAATTCGGTTATCTCTTACGGACAGCTTCTTTCATCATGATCCTTACATAGATAATAAACCGACATGAAAACTTATCGCATATTTGTTAAAACTCATATAAGTTTTCAAAAATTTGACCATAACAAGATATTTTAGACCTGTTCCAAACTTAAACTTTGACTTGAAATAATCCATGCACCCCACTATCTTCAACAAACATAAAGAAGATCCAATAATCCAATAGAAAAGATAGTAATACAAATTATTAAGGACTCCACTAAATATGTATGTCATGCTATCATAAAAAAATCTAATCCACCAATAGACCAAATATATATTTTTTTCCATTTATATACAAGTTTTATACATGATCCTCTTCTAGAGTCAATGATTAAAAAATATTTGTCTCCTGTATGATGCAATTCCATGTCTGAAACAAATTCTTTCTAATAAATCCAAAATTGTAATGATCAAACAATTAACATCAAAATTAGAAAAACTATCATAATCTTCACCAACATCAAGTTTAGAATTTCAAAATCATAATAATTGAATAAATATATGCAACACAACATAACTTATCTGTATAATATCCTATGTTCAAAGGTCAACACCTCTTACACTTAGGTTAGGCCTTATTTATTAAAATCTAAAATATAATTCATCCAATTCTTTA
This sequence comes from Elaeis oleifera, assembly GCA_000441515.1. Lineage (NCBI taxonomy): Eukaryota > Viridiplantae > Streptophyta > Magnoliopsida > Arecales > Arecaceae > Elaeis > Elaeis oleifera. Next base: position 64,903 of record KE505672.1, read on the forward strand.
ATACATATCATATACCACTTAAATGTCATTTATGCAAAATTTCATCATAATGCCTATTGATCCAAAATCCTCTTACACTTAGGTCAAGCTATATTTATTGAAATCCAAAATATAATTCATCCAATTCTTTAATATACATTGTATACCACTTATGCAAAATTTCATCATAATGCCTATTGATCTAAAATTCAGATTGAATTCATTCTGCTACTTTTATTATATCCCTAGTGATCATAACCTTATACTCAAATACTTCTTAAGTCACAGCCCTAATGATCCTACCTGAAGCTCTAATACTATTCCATCACAATCCCTAGTAATTATAATCCTAAATTTTGATGTCACTTATGTCATTCTCCCTAGTCACATATATCACAGTCCCAAGTAATCATAATTCGAGCTCTAGTGTTATTTATGTGACGCTCTATTTACTTACACCATAGTCTCTAAGAATCATAACCTATGCTCTGATATTATTTCTGTCACATCCCAAATCTGGGATATAATATGGCCATGCTACCAAGAGATGCTGCCCTTGATAACACGAAGCCTAGCTAATGATCATAATCAGTTCCAATCAATCAAAATAAAATATAATCAGATATTCTGTCCCATTATTCCTCAGGTACATAAATCAAAATTGGTTCAAAGCATCTAAATCCAAAATCAAATGTTAAATCCATATCTTACAAAGATATTAATAGATAACTATAAGTCTATGATCATCAAATAAACTAAATTTCAACTACAAAATTTTCAAGCTTGATATGTAGATCTCCAATACTGAATTCTCCTAATCTTATTCTCCTGTAAAAAAATAAAAATAAAAAAAATATGAGCTACATTAGCTCAGTAAGTAGAATCTATACTTCCTTGTTAGATCAAGCAAATTTTTTTTATGATAATATAATATTTAAAAAATAATAGATATTATAAAATTAAGCACTTCATCAAGCATATAATAAATAAGTCATAAAAATAATCATGCATGTATAAATTCATGAATATTTCATAAATATGATTAATAAATTATTTTTTAGATATTTATATCATATTTTAAAATATTGCTCACAGATATTCGTGCTAAGATCACTATTATATCCGTAATAGGATCATATTCTTAATTGATAGAATTCTTATTTTATGTACCAACTTTATATCCATTGGTAAGGTCATGTTTTTATAGATGCTAGCTTCGGATGTCGACCTTCTCAAAGAGATTCGTTCATAGCTACCTAAGAGTCTTTAAAATATTTATATCTTATTTTAAAATATATGTATACATAGATAAAAGAATCATAAAATTCATGCTTCATAAACATGCTATTTTCATAAAATATATTCATGAAATCAATGATCATAATAAAATATACCTTTTCATATCTCAAATGTTGATTTTTATTTTATGAAAATATGATTCATCAACAATAAATTATTTATATAGAAAATATGATAATTTAAAATAAATAAACTACATAAGATCTATTTATCTCGTTCGTCTTAGATCTTTAGACTTCATTAGAAGAATTGACTAATCCTATTAAAATATTAAAATATAATTAATTTTTATTCGATGAATTTAATAGAATTAAATCATAAGAAAGGAGAATTATTGATCAAATGGTCAGTCTAACAGACCATCCGAGCATCAGAACAATTCAGGACCTCCTAACTAAGGATTAGATGTAAGCAACTTGATCAAAAATCATAAAGAATGGTTTGGATCAAGATCAAGATTGATTAACAGAGTCATCAATAGTGGATTTCAGAGATACCAGACATGTCTGGCATAGATTTGACATATGGCATGAATATCAAAGCAGATTCAGATCTCTTATCGGAGTCAACATAGATTCTTAGAAGAGAAAGATATGACTCGATAGGGATCCATAGGTATTCTTAGAGAGAGAAAATAGGTGAAGAGAGAAAAAATAGAGAAAAAATGGAGAGAGGATCTTCGTATTCCTTTAAAGAGAAATCTATGATCAAGATCATCAAGGACCATATCATGATGACTCCATAGGGGTTAGTGGTGATCAGATCTTTAAATATATAGTAAGGACCGAATCGGGATTGACAAACTACATAGATATCAAAACGAGTCTGGGCCTCTTTGAAAAGATCGTCTTAGGTTCATACTGGGTTTCAGGGATTAGATAGAGAGGGAAAGAAAGAGGACAGAAAAATCTTTTTTCTCTCTTTTGTTTTTCTTTTCTCTTTCTTTTCTCTTCTCTTCTTTTTTATTATTTTTTTTCTTTCTTTTCTTCTTTCCTTAGCCGAACAGGGGGGATACAGGCGGTGGTTCTTGGCCAGAAGACCGATGGTAGCGGCAGTGGTGACGACAGCGACGGGCGGTCAACGGTGGTGGAGTGAGAGATAGCCGGCGGCAAAGGTCAAACGGTGGGAATCATAGGCACATCTGAAAAAATAGAGGATCCATCCTTTTGTTTCATTTTTTGATCATTGGCTAATCACTAACGGCTAAAACTTGCAGGGAAGGCAGTAAACAAGTGGGCGTTATGACCCAGGGGTGCGACACCATGGGTGGCAGTGCCGATGGCTAAAAAAAGGAGAAGTAAGGCTCAATCAGACAGGAAAAACAGAACATCTTCTTTGGTGGCTTTTCTGGCGATTCCGACAGTCGGTGGCCATGTACAATATAGCATGGGAAAAAGGAAGAAGAGATGAAGAGGTATCAGGGCTTTACCTTGGCTCCAATGGCATCTCCAGTTTCGATTTCCGATGAGCATGGTGACAGGAATCTGACAAAAATTAGAAGAAAAAGTGAGAAGGAAGAGAGGAAGAAGGTCAGGTTCGTCGTTGTCAGTTTTGGAAAGAGAGGGAGATTTATAAGGCGGAGGAGAAGCCAAATCTTTTTCAGATTCTACTTCCTCTCCAATGGGTTCGCACGGAAGAAGACTCGGAACGGGAGTTTTCAACACTTTTTTTCTATTTGTTTTGTTTTTTTTTTTTTTGATATATCTTAAGATTTGTGTGGGAGGAGGTTTTAGGGCCAGGTATCGCACAAACCCACTATTTGCTAAGCAAAGTGTATCACCACCGAGGCAAGCCCCAATATACAATAAAGTACAATATGTTTTATCAAACAGGATTTTCGTGAAAAGTGAAATAATTCCTTTTAATGGAGGATAGACCTTAAAAGTAAACCAGATATTGGCGCCCGTAGAATCATAAAATCTTCTGGTGAAAAGAACCATGATCCATCTCTATCAGTTGTGGTTGATCTATATTCTAAAATGTGCAACCCTTCTCTTTTTTATTATTTTGACTATCAAGCAAGATTAACTAATCGTGCGAATCACAAACCTAGGACCAATATTGACAATTGGTATTATCTTACTACCAAGTGGGAGCATTTCTGCATTCTTTCCTTTGTCTCATTCACTAAACCATTGGCGAATGTTAGCTTTCTGGGTACTTGCTAGTCCATCTTCCTCCATGGTTGTACCACTTGATAATTTTAAAATCAAGTAGAAGGTGATGAAATGACACGCTACATTGTTTGTACCGAACATTTCATCATTCCTCATTAAACCCATCATGTCACAACCGAAAGACCAAGGATTGGTGATCACTAATAGGACCCACTCAGATACTCCACTAGAAAATCTTGCAATATACATGCTATTTCTAATTATACTTTAGTTTTGTCTATTTGGAAGGTGGCGTGGGAATCTCTCTCAGCCGCTTGAGAGGAAACGGACATGTCTCTTACTTAGATACAATTATTTTGGAGTCGGTTTAATCATCCCACTCAAATATTTTTAAATGCTAACATGCTTAAAATACATGAACAGAAAATATTAAAGAAGGAAGAAACAAGTAACCTGAGAAAATGAAGCTATAAAGGAGTTGAACACACTTGCCGGGAAGTCTTTGGGACATTTTATCATGCGGAACTCATCTCCAAAATTTAAAATCAATTTTAAAATTTTTAAAGAAGGTAAATTAGGGAACATTTATTCATGCAACTCTAGAACTAATGACGTTACGGATCGAAGAAAAGTTCAGTTAGTTTGAAATTGATGATGTGGTATGTTCAATTTTCTATAATTTTCAAGACTTTTACTGAATTTTGGAAAGGATAGATGCCTAATTGATTATCCAGAAATAGGCAGGGAGAACAAGTTTCCCATGGAACTCGCCATTTTGAACATTTAGCTGGTCCGAAGTAAGCCAACATGAGTTCCCACTTTGATTCAAACACATCCAAAGTTGTGTCAGTTCCTGACTGCTAGCTGAAATATGATGAACAAAATTTGCCCTCAGGAGTGACAATATTTGATCTGAACCTGTTAATCCTTTCTGACATGTCTCAATTGAATAGATTTGGATGAGTTTTGATTAGGATTGGACCACATTTTCTGAATTAGCTATGCATGGGCATTGCTCTCCAATCTGATGGCCCATCACGGGTCGATGTTGAACAAACCCTTGTAGATAGTGGCGATTAATTATACAGCAGGTATCTAATAAAGAATTGCTTTGGATAATTATGAAGACCATATAACTATTAGTTAAGAATGTAAAGAAAATATAGTAAAGAGAAAGAGGAGGGAACAATATTATAGGATTTATTTATTTTTCTCTACATTTACTTTTTAGTCTTCAACCTCTTATTTTTTTTAAGATGCCCACTTTATAAGCTGATGAGGATCGTCTCTCTCAAGCTTGTAGGGCCTTCATGACTCATGAGAGCCTCCTCTCTCTCTCTCACATGCATAAACGCTCATACATGCACATGCGCATGCCCCCTATTCGGAGTACAATAGTTTGAATGAAAGTTAAAATGTTGAACACCTAATGTTTGCATATATACCATCTAGCCAACATTGGTCCACCCACATTATTGGACCTTCTTTTACCACTAGCAAAAGATTTTGATGTTTCACATAAATGTTTTTTTATTAAACCTTATGATGTCTGGTGTGCAGAGTGGCAATGAAGTCGAATGCTTATCAAACTTTGGTTTAGAAAAAAAAAAATGGAATTAATATATTATATACAATTGGTGGTTAATATTGTATTTGAAGTTCAAACACCAATGCTTGATGCAAGTCTTGATTGGCTTGGTTGATGGATCATGGTCCATATAAATATATCAATGTTTTCCAAAAAAAAAAGTTGATAGCAACCTTTATTCTAGATACCGGCAATATACACATGCAATGAATGCTAATTATAAAATAAAGTAATAAAAAAACGAGTTTAAACATTAGGGTTTTTTTTTTTTTTAATTGAAAAGTTGAATGGATTAGGGATGTGGAAGAATGAATAGAGATTTTTTAAATAGAGTCTAATTGCTTTAGAATGTCTAGCAGAAATCATGTAAATGAAAAATAGAGACAGAGGAACAAATAGAGATGCACTTGGTTCATATATCTAACTTCTATTTTATTTTTTATTTTTTATTTTTTTTTTTGCAGACATTTGTGAAACGAGGAATAAAGTGTATGTTTTGTTTGTTGAAAAAAAATTCTAAAAAGCTCAAAAGTTTAGAAAATTCAAGTTCTTCTAGTTGTTTGGATGGTAGGAAACTAATAGATTGTGGAAATAAATTTTGTATAATGGATTAGCTTTTCTTTAATCTTGATAAAATTTTTTCTTTCTTTCTCTTACTTTCCTGGATAATCAAACATACCTTAAGATTATTTTAATCAAGAATTCGATAGATGGAATCTAAGATGATATATCTCTTCTATAACAACATAATATAAATATAGCGAAAAACTGTAACCGGTCATATTCGTCTACTTAGTAACATGATTTATCAATGTCTGATGGGCACTTCAAATGCAATGTATCTCAATATGATTATGTGATTCTAGAATTTAATAAAAAATAAAATTTAAAATAAACTAAAGCAAATATTTAATGTTGACGATTTCTTCTTCTTCTTCTTCTTAAATTTTTTCTATTCGAGGGAATAAGGAAATAAACCAAAGAGATAAATTTGAATAAAAATGGCAATAGATTACTGGTCCAAGTTAAAGTTTTACAGCTCGTTGTGGACCCTAACCTGATTTCTTCTTATTTATCTTGTTCCTCCTCTTCTTCTTTTGCAATAAGAATAAATGTCTTAAATTTTTCTATTCGAAGGAATAAGGAAAATAAACTAAAGAGATAAATTTGAAATAAAAGTGGCAATAGATTACTGGTCCAAGTTAAAGTTTTACAGCTCGTTGTGGACCCTAACCTGATTTCTTCTTATTTATCTTGTTCCTCCTCTTCTTCTTTTGCAATAAGAATAAATGTCTTCTATTTGATGGAAGACTGAAAATAAACTACATAGGTAAATTTCATCTAAAAATGGCAATAGATTACTGGTCCAAATTTCACAGCCCATTGTGGACCCTAACCTGATTCCATGGATAATCATTCCATTTTTGGACTCAAATCCAAGTTAGTTCTTATTAGCTCCCATGCCATCTCTACTCCTGTCACGCGTGGCATCTAATGCTCTCATGTTGGTGTCATTTTACCAAAAATGCATGTTTACTGCCAAACAAGTTTTCACAACAAAAACAACTTTGGGAGGTGGAAAGGAACAAGACAGCATTTGCGATGGATCAAGCTCACATTTGAATCTCCATCCGTGATCCTGCTCAAAAGCCAATTAAATAGACACAATTTTCCTTTTTGGAGCTCAGCCATCATCAATGCTTCTTTAATTAAATGCATACGCTAGATGGATAGAGAGAGTTAAAAAAGTACAATGGAGCACCTTACCTTTATCCCTTCCTATCACGAGAAAGAGATTCTCAAAAGACGAGGGACAATGGCAACACCTGAGTCACCATTCCAATTGATAACTCTATGCCACCTCATCTCTTTGCAAGAAAGTGAAGGTCCATTCGAGGTAGATTTTTTGCTACATATTTAAGATAAGATCTGTGAAGGCACACCTTCTTTCTGATCAGATACATTTGTCGTGGGGTAAATAGTATCATGAACTGGGTTGCCCCATATGTGACTTATTACTCTGATGACGACGCGTTATGCATGGAGGTGGAGACGGCGCCTATCAATTTTATGATATTTTATTTTTAATTTTATGAGATATGTATACAATAGAATTGTATGATAATCTTTTAATTAAAAAAAAGAAGAAGAAAAAAAAAGAAAAAGAAAACAAAGCGTAAGATCGCGTAGTTCACGGAAGGCAAAATCTTTATGGGCATGACATGATGAACAAAGAAATTGCCGGTCCCACCATGGATTATTGATCATATGCTTTTGTAAAGGAGGACAAGATAGAGTTAAAAACAATTTACTCTAGTACTCCTTACAATCTATCTTTGTTGATAAAAAAATCCTATAATGGCTTCTAGGAATCAGTCTTCGAAAGGTTGGCTAATTATAGGATACGATGGATTCTGCATGAGTTACGGGAACGAGGATTGGGACGCCAACAAGTGATCAACTTGAACAAACTTTGGGTCTGCAATATAGATCTAGCTAACATCGGCATATTTATTCTTCAGCTTTGTCTATATTTCACACTTTTGTTTTATTTTTCTGAACCATCTTAAATAAGGTCTACTTAAATTTTTTTTGGTAACAAGGTCTGGTTAAACTTTAATGGACTGAAAAAGACTAGGAAAAGCATTAGGTCAACTTGCTGAGAAAGGGGAAAATCTGGGTTCAAAATTCAAGTTCAATTCATAGGTCTGGACTTGATTTTCATGTCTAAGTGCAATGGAGAGTCTCTTTAATTCTTTCTTTATTTCCTTTTCATTTTTTTATCTTTTCTTTCTTTCTTTCTTTCTTTTTGTCTCTGCGAGGGGCGTGCATATCGAGGGCAATGAACTCTCTATGATTAGTCTAAACCATATCCTTGTAATATTATTTATTTAAGAGTTAAGCTCATTGCACTCTAATTTGACCATGAAATCTTCCCCAGAGAAGAATGACAATCGCTGTAATTTTCCCCATGGCATCTAAACCCATTTACCATCCATGGAGAAAAAAAATGCACAAGAATATAAGCACGACACGTTCACTATTGAACCATAAGCCATGAAGTTACAACCTATATATATATTTCCATTATATAATAGGGGTATGAGATATCATGAGTTAGTTGTCCACCACTAGACTAGGAATCCTGAAGTGTGCAACCATCTATAATATCACTCATCGGTACTCATTAGTTATCAAAAACTTAACACAAACAAAGAATGGCTCGATAATACATACCGTAGCCTAGAATATGCATGTGGAGAGAAAATGATCTAAAATATGGTAAGAATCAAGACTTTACATATAAGTATGCTTAATTTTGATTTTTTATGCAAAATCGTGGAAATTATTTAGTCAAAATGATATCTATTTGCTTGATGCTTTTGCTTTTACAAGAAAGATAATAATCTGATCGGATAAAAAAATGATTTCTACATTGGTTTGGTCTTCATCTCTTTTATCTAATTCTCTCTTGATTGTAAGATATGCTCAACCAAAGTATTTTTGAAAATTAAGGATGCATTTGGTTACACTTTTTGATTTTTGATTTTTAAAAATATTTTTATTTTTTTTATTTTGCTATTGAGTAAAAGCAAAAAGTATGTTTGGAAACTACGTTGCTATAAAGCAAAAAACAATATTTGGGGATAGTAGGTGAAGAGCTCGATGAGGAAGAAGGGTTCGGAAAGGGAGGGAGAAGGGGGTGGAGAGGTGAAGAGCTTGACGAGGGAGAAGAGTTCGGGCTCTTTATTTTTGATTTGGTGTTTTAGATGTGGGGAAGCAAAAAAGCAGAAAAGCAAGTTTTGGAAAGCAAAAAATTTTGCTTGGCACATAAAGCAATTATTTTGATTTTTGCTTTTTGCTTTTCATGATGTTACCAAATATTATTTTTGATTTTATTTTTAAAATCAAAAATAAAAAAAAATTTTTTAATGGCTAACCAAATGCACCCTAAATTTTACTTGACCAGTCAATTTGGCAGCACAAACATCATCTTATAGTTTGGATCATTGTATGCATTGGACTTTTTAGGGATGGATGCAATGTCATCGATCTCAAAAAAATTTCTAATAAAAAACCACATTAATCAGAATCATAGCTTTTGGATGCTTAGGTTTTCTATTTGGTCTCAAATGTGATAGATCCTATTCATATACTATCACTCCCCTGATACGAGATCACGAGCCAAGCATTGTGGCAACCATCATATACTCATGGAGCACTATCTCTACAAGCATGTAAGGCATTCTAAATATGATATCAATACATTATATCGGAGTAAATTTAAATAACTAATAGTTAAAATTCAGTTAACAAGTCTAACTAATGAATATATTTAAAAGTCTTTACATCAAATAAATCTCGATTGATAAGTCTCAACTAATAATAATAAATCTAAATCTAAATAATATTGATATTGCTGAATCTTACTTTTAATCTCACTGCGAAAATAGTATCTATGTCTAAACTAAACAATTGAATCTAAAAAGAATGAGATAATAATGAACTTGATAGTCTAGTAAACAATGAATACTTTCATTAAATAAATCAAGCAATAATAATAAACTAAAATAAACATGTAGGTATAGTAATTCAAAATCTAATTCAAATATATAGTACTAATCAAAATAAGATCCATATAAAATTAGTCTTTTCAAAATTTATTTTAAATTTATTTTCTTTCATAAATCAATTTTGTTCAAAACATCTGGTTCATTTTGATAGCCATAAACCATGACCATACTTATATGCTGTGGCTAGATTAGAATAAGATTAGAATAGTAAGATTGCATTTGGTAGCTGACATTCTATCTAGATTGTTAGTAATTTAAAGTGGGCCCACTAGATTACTGTTCTTGATATACTTTTTAGGTGGCAATTCAAGTTGCCTTGACAATCTAGATTGCCTCTCATGAGACAATCCAGATTATTGTAGGAAGGGATGGCTATCCAGATTACCATATTTTGATGATCTTGCAATAAATTTTTGGATGGAATTACCTTCGTCAAAAAAATCAAACAAAATCCTTCCTTTTCTTCTTGTGTCCACTTAAGGAGGACATCGTCGTCAACTCTGAGCTCATCAGTGGGGAGCTCAATCTAGAGGTGGCGGATCTCCTTGAAGTTCTTGAGGACCTCGATTGAGGAGTGGTGGGAGACCTTGGAAGACGATGAAGATGACATAGAGGAGGTTGATGATCGCCAAGCAACACCGAAGGCCAAAATGAGCATCTGGCAGAGGGCTTGAAGGGGCTTGACGAGGCCATCAAGGATGAGGCAAGAAAGGTGGGACAAGATGCCGCATCCCTTGTTTGGGCCAAAGCCACCGACTGCGGTGGCGGCACCGGATGACGAGTAGTGTCGTCAGAGATGATGCAGTCGATGTAGATGATGATGTCATCGATGATCGGGACAAGAGCTTGGAAGCATCGATAGACCACCCCAGTACCTTGACGTCCCCGATCTGATTGAAGACCAAGAGGAGCACTGAGTCTAGTAGTCGGTCAAAGTGGTCGATCATCTCTTCCTCCTCCTCTGCCTCCACCACTCCCACCTCAGCCGCCTGATTGCCTCACAACATCTGCGATCCCTCCAGATCCACTGCTTCCCAGCTGCCGAAAGACACCATTGGATCCAAATACTTGGATAAATACCAAGAATATCGAACGAAGCCTGAAGAAGAGTGGAGATGGGGAGGAAGGGGATTAGGGGTTCCTATGACACAAATCTTAGAACGCAATGGACATGGAGAGGGGAAGGAGGAGACACGGCTTGTGGTGGCGATGGAGAAGACGAGATAAAAGGTGCAGACTGTAGGAAAAATGTAGGGCATGCATGCTAGATCTTTAAAAATTTTTATGTAGGGGAAGAAAATTAATCTAACATGCATCTCTTAAATCTCATCTCATAAAATCGGATTTATCATGTTCTTAAGATCTAAGTATAAAATTAATATATGAAAAGCACAAATATGAAGATCTAATCTTCACCTTTGCATGGGTAGTTATTCACCGTGATTTAATGATCGTAGATATCTTTTCAAATTTTTTGAAGAGTCGCACAAATGTCTGACCTCTATAGGTATCCACGAAAATGATCTACAAAGCTCCTCTTACGTTTCTTCTCTAAAAAACCAACATGCACATCTAAGGAGAGGAAGAAGAAGAGAGAACTCCTTCTTCTAAGCAAGACCCAACCTTGGCTTGTAAAAGGAGGATGCCTTGATGCCTTGGATGTGGAAGCCAAAGAATGTCCAACCCTTGGGCGTGGAGGTGTGAGGAAGAGAGAGGGAGGGGCGTGGAGAGCTTAAGAGAGGTGTTGGCTAAGGGCTTTTCATCATCATGTTTAGATATCACATCTTAAGGCCCTTTTATAGACCTTAAATAGTCTTATTTCGTATAGAACTTTGATCAAATCAAATCCTTATCTCACAAGGACTTTTGACCAAAACCAACTCCTACTCCCACAAGGACTTTATGGCGCCCTTTCTTTCTCTTTTGGGCATCTAAAATCTCATGGGGCATATGCCCCATCTAGCTCTCCTAATCCTTGTCGCATAAGGCCAAGGGAGGCGCCAACAGTTGGCACCCCATGGATCCAATCCAATTGGGCACGAGTCCAATTTTTTCAAGCTCAATGTTGATAGAAAATCAACTCTTGGCTGTCCATATTGCATGCAATTGACTTGATCCAATCCTCATCTCATAGAGCTTCAAGTCTAATAAGGATTTGGGTTTACCATGTGCTAGCATGATTTTCTAAACTCAATAGGATTTCATAAATCTTAATCCAATTAGAACCTTATGAGCTCAATTATACAATTCTAGACTGATTTTCTTTATGTGTGACCCCATAGGTTTAATTCTTTCTGATAGTAAGATGTTTTGTGATCTTCATCAATAATATCATTGAAACTTCTTTCAATAGATTGGAACACTTTCAATTCAATCAATTTTAGATTTATTAATTATCGAAATAATTCTCAATTGATCCCATAATCCATCAGTGACACCTAGCAATATGTAGTGGTAAACTAGTAGAACTGAATGGATGAACCTCTAGGTATAATTATCATATGATTCAATCCTTCTATTGTGAGTCTCGACAAGATGGAAGTCATGGATAACTCGTCAACCTCATCTGTCATATATAAGACTCAATTAATCGAAGTTCTTTGTGAAATCTTATGAAATTTTTTCCATCATTCACACTTGCCATGGTCATCGACTTCCGAACTCAATTTCATAGTCCATATAGGACTTCTTCTTTTTCTACTAAGATTGATAGATCTCATCTAGATACACACTCTACTCCTATAATAAATCTATTACAACCAACATATACCTCAAGGCTCCGTATGGCTAAGAGATCGAGTTATGATGTAATCAAACTACAGCAACCTCATTATGAATAGTCGAAGCACCACAGATCAAAATACTATTCATACTACTGTAGCATTGAGTATGTCATTAATGAGAAGAAAGATATCCAAGTAACTACTCGTGTTGGTCACATTCGGTATCCTTATTCTCTAACAAGTACCTACACTCTCGCTCAGTATCTCCACACTGTAGATTCAAAACTCATCTACGTATCCTTAAGAGAAGCGATCCGTATACTAACTTATCCAGATCAATCACTATCCTCATGATGATCCTTTGATTGAGAGTAATTTATGAATTAACCATTAATGACACATGTCTCAAATTCTCAACTCTTGAGAATATGTGTCATCATCTTGTTAATTTATTGGATGATTTATATAGACACATCACACAATATGAATAGAAAATAATCTAAATTTTATTTTTTAATAAATCAAAATTATTATAAATTATATCCTTAGAAAGATTACATGTGTCGATCTAATTAGTTTCTAAGACATACATCTAACACAGACGAGATAAAAGTCGAGATGTTTTCATTCTTTCATTAAGAAGGGAAGAAGTGATCAAATTGAGCATCCTATTGACCTCCCGAAAAATATGTTTTATAATATATGAAGTTAAACTAATTAATATTTTCTGATACTATAATTTACCTAAAAAGAATAAAAATTATGGTCACCCATCAATAGCGGTGGCGATGGAGGGCAATGGTCTACAGCGATGGTGGGGCGATGGCCGACGGCTGCAGCAGGGGGCAGCCGGCGGCTAGCAGCCAGGCACGTTGCTGTCCAGTAACTAGGACGCTAGAATGATGTTTAGTGTAAGTCATAGTATATGAATTTTAATAGATTTAACTTAGGAGTATTTAAAATTTAATTTTATATTATCGATAATTTGATTATCATATCAGATATGTCAATCGAGATTTTCAATAATTTTGCTGCAATATTATCTGTGTACCAAACATAGTAATCAACAGTACTGACAATTTAATGATGGTAATCTATCTTGGAGATAATTCAGATATCTTTCAAGATTGCCTGACAATGCACCAAATGCAACCTAAAGATTAAAATATCAATATATAATCTCCACTAGCAAGATATCATTTTACTATCGTACAATCTCCACTAATAGGATATTGATATTGGGGCACATAATCCTCACTGGCAGGATGTCAATATACCAATAATAATTTTATTAGTAGGATATTGAAATACCAAAGTATAACCTCCATTAGTAGGATATCGATATACTAGTATATAATCTTCACTGGCAGGATGTTTATATACCAACATATAATCCCTATTAATAGGATTTCAATATATAGTTAGGTTACGAGTCAAAATCCATCTTGATTTAAATCTCTTTTTTTGATAAAATCAATTTCACATTTCAAGTGAGTAATATATAAAATTATCTGGATTTAAAATCAATCGATCGAAATCTATAACAGAATCAATACCTTCAATAATGCATCAAATAGTATTATATAATAAATATAATGAATAAATATTATGCCTTATATTTAAAAATCATAAATAATATGATTCAATATTTAATTATATAAATGCTATATAATTTATCGATAAATTTAGAAAAGAGTCACATTATTTATCTTATACATACTCCAATTAATTCAAATGATTTTAATTTTTTTTAAAATTTTAATCAATAGATCATATTGTAATATCCCCACTATTGGATATTTTCTTATCAAGATGTAATATTAGCAAGATCTTTATGCAAAATTGAGTCTAATAATTAAAAATGATACAAATAATTATGGAAGGATAGGATTTATGGTTAGTCATATCTAATTATCCAGATTGGTCTAGTCATCTAATTTTATTTGATCAAGATCAATCTAGGGTGTAATTGGCTTCATAAAAATCAAAGACGATCAAATCTAGTGGTATCCGAAAAGAGTCAAATAGTAACGATCGATGTCTCAATTAGTCTGATTTGATCAAGATAATTTCATTAAATCATAATTAAACTAGTATACAAATGATTCAATAAAAAAATATGGATGATCAATCTAGTAATATCCGATCTAGCTAAGATGGGTGCCAGTACATTGTTTCTCAATCATAGATCAGGATCCTTTCACCAAGATCGATCAAACTCATCAAAAGAAAGTCTTTTTCTAGATCAATCTTAGAGAGAGAAACTTCAGAGAGAGAAACTTATAGAGAGAAAGCATGGAAGAAAGAGGAGAGAGAACTTGGGAAGAGAGAGGAGAAAGAGAAGAGAGGAAACTCTCTCTTTCTTTGTTTTTCTTTATTTTTTTATTTTTTCTTTTTCAAAAGAGAGAAGTAGGAGACTAGGATCCTGTCGTCATCTAGAGAGAGAGAGTAGATAGAGGGACACTAGAGAGAAAGAGAGAGAGAGAGGCAGCTCTTCTCTCTCTCTTTCTTTTTTTCTTTGCTTCTTCTGCTTCTT
>KE505672.1:137524-150570 GCA_000441515.1 Elaeis oleifera
ATTAACTATGATACTCCACATATCATAGTCAAGTGCTTGAATAAAGATTTTCATCCGAGCTTTTCAATGGTGTAGTTTGATCCATTGAAAAGTGGAGGTCGGTTTGTGGACTGCCCCTCGGCTAGTGAAGCACCAACTTGAGTTGCCATAGATCTTTAGCTCTTTGATGGTTAAATCAAAGTAGGGCTAGAGCACCGTGCTTTGATACCATTTGTTGTCCAGCTATGCAACCCAAGAGGGGGGGGGTAATTGAGTTTTAAATTTAAGTTAATTTAGAACCACAAGGATTAAGTAATAATAAGCAAGTTATATGTAGTAAGTGATTTAAGCTAAGTATAGAAATGAGATACAAGAATGTAAGAAAATAAGAAAATTTAGATAGAGAACAAGTATGCACACCTTAAACAAACAAGATTTATAGTGGTTAGGTGCCAACCTTGCACCTACATCCACTCTCCAAGCTCCTACTTGAGAATTTAAATCCACTAAAACGTATTCAATAAGAATACAACGTCGGTACCTCCGACTCTAGCTATCTCAAGCTAGAACACTTATTTCTCGGGTATAAACCAACCCAATATAATCTGATTCAAGGTTCGGATCAACCTATCCAAATTTTGGAACCCATCCAAAACTAAAAATCAAGACAAAAGTAAAGTATAAGAGTTAATGATAAGAAATACAAGTTTAGCTCCTTTAATGAGCAAATAAACTTAAATACATTTTACACAATAAGGAAGAAATTTTTTTGATTTTTCTCAAGGTTGTTGAAGACTTGAATAAGCTCTTGAGGGGTTGGTGAACTTAAAATGGAAGCTTCTTTTGCTTGAAGAGGGCTTTTTGCTTATGGCTGAAATTAATACTTGAAAAACCTTGAAAACCTTATCTTTTTCCCTCCTTCAAGTGCTTTATATCTTCAATAGATGCTAGAGACAAATATGGATTGAAATAGAGCTATTGGAGTGTATTAAATGAGTATTAAATGTAGCCAAAATTAGTTGAAAACTAACCGTTACGGAGATTTTCCGTCGCAGGGGTCGACTCATAGGGTCAACCTCTGCACAAGGATCGACTCATAGGGTCGATCTCGTGATGTAGAATAAAAATTACTATTCTATATCTTTAGCCTATACAGCAACAGAGGTCGACTCATAGGGTTGTCCCCTTTGGGTGTGCCAGCCAAAAATAGCGTACCGTTCAGCCCCTTTTGACAGAAATCGACTCATAAGGTCGACTTTTTTTTTAACTTGATTTTCTCTCAATATATATATCCAAAAATATAAAATTACCTCTAATAGATCACAAATATTCTGTTCTTACTTTTGAGGCTCTCGAATCAGAACTTGATAAAATTATGATTTGACCCCTGAAATATAATAAATCTTTTTTCAATCCAAAATCATTAGTAACCCCCTCAAATGTATTGTAATCATCAAAATTAATTCATGGAGCAACACCCACCACCTTTTGATTGGTCATGAGGAGAGAGAGTCTCAGTAAAAGTGGATTCTAAAGATCTAATCTAAATATAGATCAATTCGAATCTAATTCAAAAGTGATTTGAATCAATTTCGAATAGGCTGTTCATCACAAACTGTTTAGAATTTAGAACCAAGTCTAACTTGAATTTATAAACTCAATTAAGTTTAATTAAATCAGATCTAATTTAAATTAATTAGTACTTAAATTTAATCTCTCATAGACTCCTTAGATCAAAAATCAAATCTTGTTCATCTCCAGAAGTGAACCTGAACCTCATATCTAGTGCTAGCTAGACATAGTCAACTGTTTAATCTCGTATGACCCATAACTTAATTCTCAATAAAGTTAATCTATTTGTTTAATCAAGTTATGTACTTTCAAATTGAATATATAGACTTAGGTCAATTCTTCCTACGTCGCTTGATTTTGTGCATGATTTTATAGGTTCGAACACTAAGTCGGTAGCACAGAAATCATTTTTTATACTAATCGAAGTTACCATCTAGCAATAATTTTTGACATCTGAATAGGTTGAATAATTACAAGATAATAATCAAAAATCTATGCATATGGTTATCACATAATTCATCCCTTTGACCCTAAATGCTCTAGGACGGTGTAGGGTTAAACTGTCAACCTTGAAGGATCATTTATATTGTATTCTAACCATTCAAATTCATCGCATGGATTATCCCAATCAAGATTTTATTAATTAAATATAGTGATACATTAGCTCTTATAATCCGAAGGGGTCAATTTCATCTTGATCCACACACAGACTTCGTAAGTACTTGACTGTACCCAGTAGCCTTCCGTCACTATATTAGAAATGTAGATAGTTTGGCACCAAAGTACAGTGAGTTGCTTACAAGTCACTATAATGATCTCAGGTGTAAGGGACACTTATGCCCATATGCTTCATGAGCTGCTCTTGACAGTAGAGCGCTCAGCAAGTGAGTCACTTATTCAGTGACGATATACTCCTATATCTTACATATATACCATACCAGTATCTCCACACTCCATGATTAAGAGGATAACCAGCCTATATGGCATACAATAATTTTCACTCGATAAACATCATCATCCTTTAATGACGTATCATTTGGTCGTGAACATATTTAAGAACTATACAATAAATTCTTTTTATCGATTACTTTATAGTTCTAAAGACTTCATCACAATACAAGAGTTCTAGCAAGAAAGATGTAACTTTATGATGAATAATGTCAAAATAATTTTATTATTGATTAATAATTCATATATATATTACAAATGAGCACAATCATCCATACGATTGGCTTTAAGACATATTTTCTAACATTCACGCATGCTAAAAAAGACTAGACATGATTTTCCTTCATCCCTTCCTTTTCTATCTTGATTTCATGCATACGAGAAAAGAGTTGGGTGTGATTTCCTCCTTTGTTGAGAGTATCCTCCCTCTTTTATTTCCATCGATCATATGGTTGTAGTAGCATATTTTGGAATAAGAAAAAAATCTTTCTCAAACTCTTTGATGCGTCTCTCTCCCTTCTGCCCGTTTCTTCCTTCTCCTTCTTCCTCCCTCCCTCCTCCTCTACCTCTTCTCCCCTATCTTCTATCTCCTAATCTACTGTCTACATCTTCCCAATCAACAATAATCCACTCCTTACCACCCATAACTAGATTCACACCTTAACGCCCTCTTTTTGAAGGTTAAATGGAACTGGAGCAATCAGATTCTCTCTACGAGTTTGCAATCCAGATTTAAAGGCAAGGTGATCTCCTTCGACATCGAACCCCTACAGCACTCTTCAACTCCTACTAGATTAATCTTCTCCTCTAGATCGCATAAGATCTTGTGCTAGGTGAGATTTTCCCTCGAGATAATTCCTCTATATCATTATTGGCTGCTCGAGAACCTACTTTGTTTGATCTACCTAGGAATTATTAGGAGTAGAGCCCTGACCTAAATGGAATAGTTTTTTAACGACCTCCGATCCAACCAGAATAAATCTCTGATGGTGTGTGCAGAGTTTTTTTCCTGATTTACTTTTAATCTTGACAAAATAACTTCTGCATGATTTCTGCACTCGTTGTAGTTTCTGTGCTACATTTAGATTTTAATTACTTTTGATAATTCTTCTTGCTAATTTGATTATTAGGATTGCATGCATCTTATATCTAGATTTTTCATTCTCATCCCACATCAGTTTTGGTATCAGAGCATGGTTTGGTTAGGGCAAAACTTGTAGATGGGTACCCTATGCAGTCCTCTGAGAAACTACGATTCTTATTTTTAGAGACTTTAGAAAATTTCAAATTTTTATGTAGATTCTAAACTTGATTGGTAAGTGGGTTTTAAATTTCATTAAAATTTGAAATCATTTGATTTCCAAAACCCATCTGAAATACCTTACATGTCCTGACTTCTGCACCTGAAAATCTGTTCAGAAAATATTTGCATGCCCTTGGAAGAAATTAAAATTTTCATCTATAAAAAATTCTGAAATTCATGAAATTTATTGATTTGGAAACTAGATTTGATAAGAAAGATGTCTGTGAGTGGAGACCTAAAAAATAGATCTAGGATTAGTACCAGATTTATCTGTTATTGAAGATCAGCGTGCAAAATTCTGTGACCCATCTTGTTTTCATGCAACCTAAGGAAAATAGAGTTTTCCACCTATTGAAACATCCAAAAATTCAGAGATTTGATTTTTAGAATTCTTACTCGATAAGGAATCCTGTCTTGATTTGAAATCTGTGAGAGCTATCCTCTGAGAGCCCCATAGCAAAACCTCAATTAGAGGGCTTTGTGATCCAAAATAGAATTTTTGAAATCTGAATTTTTTTGCATTTAAAAAAAAATCCCTCTCTTAAGAGTTGATTAGAGTGTCATGTCATTTTATGTTTGTTTGAAGTTCATAATTTTAGTAACTTAGTTTCATTTTTTTGCTTGATAACTTAGTTGGTACTGTTTATTTCATTTTGATATCAATGTATGTATTTTGTTTGCATCTGTAACCTAATTTAAGGGCACTCCCATCATAAGATAAGGAAGAATTTCATCACCTTTCTTGGCCAAAACCACCAACCTCATATGCATTGACCCAAGCCTAAGTTAAAATCGATTGGACATTAAAGGAATAAGGTCAAAACAAGTCAAGTTTAGTTGCTACAGTGAGTCTTAGTGCAAGTTTGGTCTATAATTGACTCCGTAAGCTGGTGTCTAAGATAAGAGGTATAAGGCAATGCTTAAGCGAATTGTGGTTCTCTAATTAGGTCCTTATGAGAGCAAGGGGAGCCTCCCACAAATTTTATCTCTTACCTGGCCAGCCCTAGGATTTGATTGTTGGTCTACTTATGCTTCGATAGATTCATAGTGATTTGAGTTTTTACATTTAGAAAATTCTTAGAGTCGGTTGTACTGCATGTCTACTAGGTCCGGAGCTAGATATCATCCAAAAAATTTAGAGTCAAGTCACGAAATAGATTTTGATTTTACTGCAGCCTTTAAAGACATTACTAAGAGGCTAAATGTCATAGGTGGTTCAGTCCAAGATTTGAATGCGAGAGTAGGGATCCTAAAAGAAGAAAGGATGAATCGTATGGAAGAACATGTTAGATGACTACCCTAGAGGGTTAAGATCGTAATCAAACGGTGACTCTCCTAGATGACTACCCTAGAGGGTGATGTGACCATCCTGGTTTTGATAGAGATCGTAATCAAGCGGTCCGATCCCATCATGATCATAATGACTAGGATGAGAGAATACTTCAGAGTGTTAAGATCAAAGCCCCAAGCTTTGTGGGCTATCTGGAACACAATGAGTACCTTGACTGGGAGGCAAGTATGAATCATTATTTTAGATGCTATGACATGTCTGAAGAGAGAAAAATCAGGTTCGCTAAAATGAGACTTCTGGGTCAAACCAAATTATATTGGCATAATGTGGAGCAATTAGCCATGCATACGATATAGGAACCCATAAGTACCTAGGATAAAATGAAAGATAAACTTCATGAAAATATCTTCTTATCTCCTATGAGTACATGGCTAAGTTCGATAAACACTTTATGCAATGTGGTGTTAGTGAAGATCCGTCTGTCACCTTATCATGATTTAAGGCTGATTTAAAGGAAGACATACAGAGAGAATTGTTCATGCACGAGGTCTATAGCTTAGAACAAGCTTATCAATTAGCATAGGATTATGAGAGATTCCAAAGGTTGCTAGTCACCTGACAACTTGAGTCATGTAAGCCTAGTATTCTTGGCCCTAAACCTAGCTTTAATCAGACCCCTTAATTCGACTATAATCTGATCCCAACCAATCGTTCCCACCTATTGGTCCCCCACTGAGAAAGGATGATAAAGGCAAAGGAGCCTTTATAGAGAATCCGAGAGGAAGCAGTTCAAAAATCCGATACTTCAAGTGCAACGGGTTAGGTCACATTTCTAGTCAGTGCCCATCTCGACCTCTATCATTGAAAAGCCCAAAGAAGAGAACCCCGAAAACTTTCTAGAAGATGAAGAAGTGTACATAGTAGAGACTGGGTTAGCTGAAGCTTAGAGGAATCTAGTACTAGTGAACCTGAAGAGAGAATGGATGTAGTAAGATGCATTTAAGTCCAACCAAAAAAAGTAAGATTGGAGTAAGACTACTATTTTCACACCTTTATAGGTCAGAAAATAAAGTATGCAAGATCATCATTGATAGTAGTAGCTGCATTAATACTATTTCAATTGATGCGGTGTCAAAATTTGGCCTTACGTCTGTAGATCACCTGAACTCATACAAGATCGCCTGGATAGATGCATCATCCATCCCAGTTAGGCAATGTTGCCTGATCCTTATAAAATTTCAGTCTTATCAGAAAATGTATGGTGTGATGTTATGCCTATGAGCGTAGGAAGCATAATCCTAGGCAGGCCCTAGTTGTTCGATCAGGATGCAATACTTTATGGTCGATCCAACTTATGTATGTTCATGAACAAAAAAAAGAAGATTATGATATACCCTTCACCCCTAGGAATGTAAAGAAGAACGGCCCTTTAGAGTCCAAAGAAGAAAACAAAATAAGAGCTTACATTTAATTAGTGCAAAAAGTTTAAAAAGATTTGAGAAAAACTCTTCTATTTGGATTCTAGCTGTTAAAGAAGTAGCACGAAGGACACGAGTCATCATCCCTAAGAGATAGCAAACCTCCTTGAAAGCGTCAAAGATGTTTCCCTAAAGATCTCTCAGATCAGTTGCTACCCATGAGGAATTCCAACACGCAATAGACCTTATTTTAGAAGCTTCCTTATCCAATCTGCCCACTATTGCCTTAATCCCTCAGACCACGTCGAGCAAAACATCAAGTAGAAGAACTCCATAGAAAGGGATTTATTAGAGAAAGTTTGAGTCCTTGTGTGGTTCCCACACTCCTCACTCCCAAGAAGGATGGAACTTGAAGGATGTGCGTGGACAGTCACATAATTAATAAATTACGATACGGTATCGATTTTCTATTCTCCGATTTGATGACATGCTAGACGTGATAGTTGGATCCACTATTTTCTCCAAGGTTGACTTAAAGAGTGGATACCACCAAGTTAGAATTAGGCCCAGAGATGAGTGGAAGATCGCCTTTGAGACGAAAGATGATCTTTATGAATGGCTGGTCATGCCGTTTGGTCTATCCAACGCTCTGAGCACTTTTATGAGGATAATGAATTAGGTACTATGCTCATTCATTGGTACATTTGTGGTTGTGTACTTCGATGATATCCTTATATATAGTAGATCCAAGGAAGATCACATAGACCATCTATGTCAGATGTTTCAAACCCTTAAACTAAAAGCCTCTACGCTAACCTCAAGAAATGTAAATTTATGATCAAATGTGTTATTTTCTTGGGTTATATAGTTACTCCTGATGGTGTATCCATTGATCCTGAAAAAGTGCGTGCTATCAGTGAGTGGCCCAAACCCCAGAATGTCTATGACGTACAAAGCTTTCATGGATTAGCCTTGTTTTACCATTAGTTCATTAGAAATTTTAGCATGATTGTGGCTCCCATTACTGATTGTATTAAAAAAAGAACCTTTGAATGGACTAAAGCCACTGAGCGAGCTTTTCAGGAAATCAAAGATCGAATGACCCAAGCCCCTATCCTGCGTCTACCCAATTTTTCAAAAGTCTTTGAGATGGCTTGTGATGCATCAGGAGTAGGAATTGGTAGAGTTTTGAGTTAGGATGGACATCCTATGGCTTACTTTAATGAAAAGCTAAATGAATCCAAGCACAGGTATTCCACCTACTACAAGGAATTCTATGCTATGGTACAAGCCCTTAGACATTGGAGACACTATCTGCTACACAAGAATTTATCTTGTACTCGGATCATGAAGCCTTTAGATTCCTCAATTCTCAAAAGAATTAAACCCCAGGCATGAAAAGTGGGTTGAAATTTTACAAGCCTACACCTTCGTGATCAAGCACAAGGCTGGAATAGAAAATCGAGCTGCTGACGCACTCTCTCGTAGGGTGGCCCTCTTATCGGTAGTAAGTGTTGAAGTAGTAGGCTTCGAGAAGCTTAAAGAGGATTATGAAAATTACCCTAATTTTAGTGCTGTTGTTGCCTCACTTGGGAAAGGACCGTTTAGGGAGTATAGTGAGTACATTTTTTAGAATGGCTACCTTTTAAAATAATAAATTATGTATCCTACATACTTTTGTTAGGGATTTCTTAGTGTGAGAAATACACGTGGGAGGTTTATCTGGATATTTTGGTAGAAAAAAGATCATTGAGGTCATAGAGAACCAATTTTTCTGACCAAGTCTGAAGCGTGATGTCGTCCGTATCATTGCCCAATGCAGGACTTGCACCGTAGGAAAGTAACGTAAGCAAAACATCAGACTTTACATCTTGCTACCTATTTTTAACTATCAAGACGTAAGCATGGATTTTGTCTTGGATTTGTCACGTACAGCTAGGAAGAATGATTCGATATGTGTGGTAATGGATCAATTTTCTAAGATGATCCATTTCTTATCATGCCCCAAAACGTCAGATGCCTCTAGAGTTGTCCAGTTGTACCTAGATGAGATTGTGAGGTTACACAATTTGCCTAAAACCATTGTCTTGAATAGGGATGTGAAATTTGTAAGTTATTTCTGAAAAACTTTGTGGCACATATTAGGAACCAAATTAAATTTTCTACTACGTGCCACCTCCAAATTGATGGTCAAACTGAGGTTGTAAACAGGAGTTTAGGAAACCTGTTGAGGTGTTTAGTCGGAGAGCATGTTGGGAACTGGGATTTACTTTTACCCCAAGCCGAGTTTGCATACAATAGGTCGGTAAATAGATCTATAGGCATGAGTCCATTCGAGGTTGTGTACGGCTACCATCCCCAAAAATCTATAGACTTGATCCCATTGCTAGTTCATGCTAGAGTGTCTGAGTCCGCATCTTCCTTTGCCGAGCATATTAGGAGTCTGCATAAATAGATCAGTGAGAAAATTAACATAAGTAATCAAAAGTATAACAACTAATGGATTCACACAGATGAGTTAAGGAATTTGCTAAGGGTGATTGCATCATGATTAGGATTAGACCAAAATGGTTTCCCCCAGGGATTATTAGGAAGTTACATGCTTGTGGAACAGGCCCCTTCAAAGTTTTAAGAAAGGATGGTTCGAATGCATATGTTATTAACCTACTTGATGATTATGATTTTGGCTCTACTTTTAAAGTTTCTGATCTGATAGCATACAAAGAACCAATAATGATACCCAGTGACCCTTTTGAGCCTGTACCTTCTTTTGAGAGTAAACCCCCACTCGAGTGTCTCCAAGCCAAAGTGAATAAAAAGCACATCTCGATCGAATGCATTCTGAATGAGCAGACCATGTCCACCAGGAGATGAGACTACCATCGCTACCTAGTTCGATGGCGAGAAAGGCTCGAGTCAGAAGATTCATAGATTACTCAGGAGGAGCTATAGAGGATCGATCCAGAGCTACTTGAGTATGCCAGGGCCGAGTAAATCTAAACTCGATAGGATCGAGTTCTTCTCCACCCAGAGAAATCGATGAGGACACCACCTTCATCAGAATAGATCATAGTCATCACCTTCATCAGGGGAGCACCAACAAATCATAGTCGTCGCCTTCATCATGATAGATCATGGCCATCACCTTCATCAAGAGAGCATCAATTTGTATTTGGTTTGATTGTTATGTACTTGGTTTGATCTTATGTATTTGGTTTGATCATCGACTGAGTTGTTTTGAGTCATGAGTCATGTAAGTTGAGTCTGTTGTATTCGAGTCCTATGAGTCCTATGTGGGCCAATATACTTGACTAACCTAAGCCTAGATTTGAAATTCAAGTAAGAAATTTGAATTTCAAATAATTAGGATATTAGTATGAGATTTGCCCAAAGTGCCACCCCTTTTCTATCGTGATTTCATGCACGCCAAAAAAGGGTTGGGCACGATTTTCCTCTGTCTCTTCCTTTTTATCTTGATTTCATACATGCAAGGAAGAATTGGATGCAATTTTTCCTTTGTTGAGGACATCCTCCCTCTTTTATTTCCATCGGTCATATGGTTGTAGTAGCATATTTTGGAATAAGAAATTTTTTTTTTCTAACACTTTGGTGCATCTCTCTCCTTCTGTCCCTTCTTCCTTCTCCTACTTCCTCCCTCCCTCCTCCTCTACCTCTTCTCCCCTATCCTCTATCTCCTAATCTACTGTCTACATCTTCCCAATCAAGAATAATCCACTCCTTACCATCCATAATCAGATTCACATCTTAACGCCCTCTCCTTGAAGGTTGAATAGAACTGGAGCAATTAGAATCTCTCTACAAGTTTGCGATCCAGATCTGAAGACAAGGCGATCTCCTTCGACATCAAACCCCTACGGTGCTCTTCAACTCCTATCAGATTGATCTTCTCCTCTAGATCATGCAAGATCTTATGCTCGATGAGATTTTCTCTCGAAATAGTTCCTCCATATCATTATTGACTGCTCGAGAACCTACTTTGTTTAATCTACCTAAGAATTATTAGGAGTAGAGCCTGACCTAAATGGGGTAGTTCTTTAATGACCTTCGGTCCAACCAGAATAAATATCTGAGGATGCATGTCGAGTTTTCTTTTCTGATTTACTTTTAATCTTGGTAAATAACTTCTGCATGATTTTTGCACTCGTTGTAGTTTCTGTGCTACGTTTAGATTTTAATTGCTTTTGATAATTCCTCTTGCTAATATGATTATTAGGATTGCATGCATCTTATATCTAGATTTTTCATTCTCATCCCGCATCACTAACTGTGGTCATACTTTGATTTGAGACTGAAAAATCATAAATTATGTTTCGATCCATAGTGGCAAATCATAATATATGTGCTTCGGCCCATAGTGGTAAACTAAGATATCTGTGCTTTGCTTTGAAGTAGCAAATAAGAGTATCATGATTCAATCCATAATACTGACAATCCAAGATATCACGATCTAGTCTGTGATTGATAGTCCACATCATGGCTAGTCTAAATCCTCTTACACAATCAATACATTATTGAATAAGTTCATATTATATTTCTTGCTCAATTTGAAACAACTGATATCTTATTCCAAACCATCAATATGTGATATATGTATGCAATAAAGAATCATATGCTTATGTATTTGTATCAGCAATCATACATCAACAAGAATCATTTGGCACAACATTAAAAATCATCACATGTAATGTAAAAATATTTACATATATACAGATGATTATGTAAAGGGATCCTTACCTTTATAGATCTCAAACTCAAATATTGTGATCAATAAACTCTTTGATCTATGACCTTGGGAACAAGATGTTTCACTCAACACCTTCTTGCACTGACAATTGCATCTCTACATAATCAAAATCAAACATAAAAATCGTAGAAGATCATGGAGGTAAAAATCATGGTAGATAATTGTAAGACTAAAGATTCAGGACCCTTCTGAAGGTCATCCAATCAATTTATGTTTGTCTAGATTCTGGATCCTCCACTAATCTATAGGATATCTAGAGTGAAAAGAAAGTAGAGAGAAAAGAATGAAGAAGAGAGAGAAAGATAAGAGAGAGAAAAGTGAGTCAACATATATTTCTTCCCTCTCTCTCATTTTAAATGTTTTTCTTCTTCATGGAAATAGTGCAAGAGGGAAAAGTTTTGGGTCGGCCACCCCCATTGTGGTGGCCTCTTGATGGTGACTACTGGTAGCAGTGGCTACGAAACTAGCCTCAACAAAGAGCACATCAATAGCTATGGCCACGATGGCCAACGGTGAAGAAAGAAGAAAAAAAAGGAAACCAAATAGAGGACTCTCTAGCTAAAACCGGTGACCAACTATTGCAATCACACCATCAACGATGATCGAAAGACTGAAGAATCAATATAGAAGAGATGTGATGGTTGATTATCTTACTCTATTGAGAAAATTTATGGTGACTCACTGAGAAATCTTAAAGGAAAACCTAGGGATCTCGAGGGATTTTGCCAACGGTTGATTGGGATTTGGGGGTGATATCATGAGAGGGAGGAAGTGGCTCTTTTTATAGACTAATTGTTGGCATCTATTGGTCTTTAGAATTTCATCTTTCGATGGAATCAAAGAGAAGAAGTGGGCTCCCATTCGAGTCCTCTTCTTTGTTTTTGTTTCCTTTTTTGTGTCATGTCGAATCATGTGGCCAGCTTCTTTTGGGCTAGCATAAGCTTGTGGGCTAGTCAATGGATCAGGCCCTTCGAACAATAAAACCATAGAAATTCTAAACTAGAAGGAAGTGGAGGGATGGGATGACTTCCTTTAAAAGCAACATCTGAGATGGCAAGTTGATTTGATTGGATTGTCTATAAATATTAGAGAACTCAAAGACCCACATTTATTATGAAATAGCCTACATGTCTAACAAACAAGGATGGTAGGCCATGAATATGGATGGGTATTGCTCAATCCAACTAAAGTAAATTTGAAATTGGTGTGAGGAGCCGCATGTGTTTATCTCACATCTATTATTTACTAAAAAAATCTTAGATATTTAATAGGATCAAAAAATCTAAGTAATACCTTCTAGCTAGTCTTTTAAATGAGATCTTCAGTTATGACACATGATATTAGAGCCAACCTTGCCCATAATTCATATGGACTAGCTAGAGGATACTGTAACATAGATTATATTGGGTATAGGGTCAAAAACCTAATAATATCTTGTAACTAGTTTCTTAGATGAGATGCCGAGTGTTATAATTGAAAACTTATCAACCTTGTTTGGGGTCAACTCAACTAGAGACAAGGTTTAAAATTAGATTAACTATTTCAATAAAATATTGATTGCTTTTGAAACTCAATTTTTTCATCAATTTTCCTTCCAAAGAGATGATGTGGTGTTAAAAAAACTACTTTCTTAATTATCTAGAGAATAGTGATTTGAAATAGGACATCATTATCTTTCCATCATCATCCGTTATTTTCTATCATAATATCTTATAGCATTCATTATTTATAATATTAAAAAAAATTGAAA
The DNA here is from genome assembly GCA_000441515.1 of Elaeis oleifera. Classification (NCBI taxonomy): domain Eukaryota; kingdom Viridiplantae; phylum Streptophyta; class Magnoliopsida; order Arecales; family Arecaceae; genus Elaeis; species Elaeis oleifera. The sequence goes on from KE505672.1 coordinate 150,551, forward strand.
TAGTATGTTCAAAGTAAATA
>KE505672.1:153842-164850 GCA_000441515.1 Elaeis oleifera
TCAAAGATTTCAAATCAAAATTCTATTTTTCTGTGGATTCGATCTGACTCACTACTTTCTACGTATTTTAATTTTATTGAAGTCAGAATTTGATTGATAATCACTGTGTCCTAACGACAACATCTTGATCCTATCAGGGCAGACACTATAAAATATCATTGGGGTGGGCTTCATAATATGCCACATTTTTTTAATACTAATATTAAAGAATAAATCTAAAGTTAAATTTTTTATGGACATAGTTTTATTCTCGTGATTAAAGCATTATCTTTCTTCTTCATCTTTAGTTCATAATGATACATACTATGTGATACATACTGAGTATATAACCAAGTGATACATATGCTTTTTTGATACACACTCAGTAACGATCTAATACACATCTACAGTTAAATTGATACATAGTTTATTAAATTTAGTATTCATCAGTATATAGTATATGACTAGTTGATATACATCTAGCAAATTATTCATCTAATATCCTAATACACACCTCTAGATAAAGCGATACACAATTTTTAAAATACAGCATTCATCAATACACAGCACATGAGTGAATGATACACATTAGATGACTCATTGATACATATTGTAAGCTTTTTTATATACACCCAGCAAGAACCCAATACACATCTTGAGGTCCTTTCTGCTCTTCCAAATCTCTCTTTTTTCTAAAATCTTTGCAGCTAAAAATTCATGAAAACTATATCATTTTACCTAGAGGTGTGTATTGGGACATCGGATGACTATTTACTAAGTGTGTATCTACTAATCATATACTATATACTAGTAAATATTAAGTTCAATAAATTATATATCAGTTTATCTATAGATGTGTATTAGATCATTGCTGGATGTGTATCAAAAAAGTTTATAATATGTATTAATAAGCTGTCTAGTGTATATCATATGCTCATGTATTATGCACTGATGAATGCTATATTTAAAATTATATATCACTTTATCTAGAGATGTACATTAAAATATTGGATAAATATTTTGCTAGATATGTATCAACTAGTCATATACTCTTTACTGATGAAATTAAGTTTGATAAACTATATATCAATTTAGTTGTAGATGTATATTAAATCATTGCTGGATGTGTATTAAAAAAACTTACAATATGTATCACTTGACTATATATTTAGAATGTATCATATGGTGATATAGTATGTACCGCTATATATTGAAAATAAAAAGAAAGAGAATACCTTCATCATGAAACTAATAACTACATTATTAAAAAAATCTTTGACTTTTAGACTCATTTTTTAAGATTAGTATTAAGAGAAATGTGACACACTATGAAGGCCGCCCCATATGATATTTTATAGTGCCCGCCCATATGATTTTTCTTCATTATAAAATGTCAATAACGGCTCCTGATGTGGTTCATTATAGTGATATGACACTTTTATTGGAATCTTGGTTAGAAAACAGCTATTCTGGGTCAGTAGTTGGTTTGAGCACCAGTAATCTCATAATTAGTGCAATATAGGCTTGGTTTTTTCTTAGCAACGATCCCCTTCAGGTATTGACATCCCAAATCAACATTACTACATCCTTCACCTCTATCCTTAGTGTCACTGCCCTCGAGTCTCCCCTATCTAATTTAGGGGGTGAAAATAGATCACATAATTATTTGATGGCTTTATTTATGTATGTCCAAAATTAATTAGTTGGATATCAATACAAAACTTAACATCTAATTAATGTCAGTATGCATCTTTGATAGAAATTGATAGGATAGATTTGGGGTAAAACTAATTCTAGTCAAGCTCTGTATAGTCCATACTTGGATAAAGCCGATCGAATTTAGACTCAGATCTGGTTAGATTAAAATTGAACAATGAGAGTTTTACATCGATGATCCAAGCTGTTGACGTAATCTACTACCTCAAAACTACTTGCATTCCAAAAATTATATAATTTAAAGACCAATAACCTATGCATCAAGTGATCAAAAAATATGTCTAATTCAATTTTATTTAGATTGTCCAATTTTTGACTACTTGATATATAGGTTAGAGATTTTTAAATCTTATAATTTTTATGTGCAAATAATTTTGAGATAGTAGATCATATTCAATGGCTTGAATCATTGATATAAAATCTTATTATAGAATTTTGTTCTAATCAGATCGAAGTCCATATATATGTATATATATATACATGAATTATATCTATATCTATTTATCGATTGTTTAGTCCCATGCAACTTGCGTAAAAGAAAGTTGGAAGGCTTATTAATAATAAATATAAATTAAAGTAACTTTATGCTCATAAATAATGCATTATCTCATGAATGTGTTATCTTGTTGATATCTTTATCTGATCTATATCTATATTTATTTAAAAAATATGGACATTAATTTACTACAAGAAAAAAGATATTTACCAATGGCTATTAGCAACAGTAAAATTGCCGTCACTAGTAATACTTTTTATCGATGGCAAATGGCGATCAATAATTATGCCGTCATAAAAAAAATTATTAGCGATGATATTTTGACTTTTAGTGATGGTAAGTTACATCGTTAATAAAAATAATTTATTTTTTAATTTAGTCATAGGATTATTAGCAACGGAGTGATTTTATTAGCGTTGGTTTTTTCATCGTTAATAATTCTAAATTTTTTCTCTTTTTATTTCTCCACACGCCTTCATTTTCCCAACCCACTCTCATTTTCTAGGTTGGCTCTCCTGCTGGTGACCGACCCCTCCCCTTGATTTTTTCCTTTCCAAACCTCTGGTCGCCTCCCAACCCCAACCTGCCTCCCCCTAGCCGCTGTCGATCCCCCTCTTTCCCCCGACACTGGATTGGGCTTCTCCGAGCCTCCGACTGTCTCCCCGAGCCTCCGACTTGCCTCCTCTTGGTTGCCTCCCTGAGCCCCCATCCATTGGATCTCGAGCCAGTCGCCTCCTCAAGCTCCCGACCGTCTGTTGGATTTGTGTCCTAGAAGCCAATTGTTGGTTGATACATTATATAAGTTTAGGGCCTAAACTTGTACTTGTAATCTTTTATTATCAATAAATTTTTTTCATTCTAATCATATTTGTGTCTATGATTTATTCTATAAATTAATGAAGATAGTTTTGTATATTCTTAAAGAGTTAAGAATTTGAGACATAAATTAATTAGTAGTTAATTTTAAATATTTTCGATCAAAGGATCATCATGGAGGATAGTGATCAATCCATTTGAGATCGATGTATGGTTCACCTTCCTTGTGGACAGATGAGTCTCGAGTCTGCAGTGTAGAGATACTGAGGTAAAGGTGCGGATGATTGTTATAGAACAACTTACACTGAGCATGATTATCACGAGAACCACATGGATATCTACTCACTTGTCAGTAGTCTTCTCGTGCTGCATAGTGTGAGTGATCCTTTGACCTGCGGTACCATTGGCTATTTGCAGCGAGGCTACTATGTTTGACTGTATATTTTTTGATCCCTAGCCATTCGAATTTTACTGTGTATGTTGGCTTTAGTAAGTTCAAATTCGCTGTTTGGAGTAGGATGTACCTAGATGGAATATATTGACCTTAGTAGAAAAGAAGAAGTCTTATGTGATTTGTGAGACTGAGTTCAAAAGTCTTTGACCAAAGCAAGTGTGAATAATAGAAAAGACTTTTTACGAGATTCACAAATAACTTGAGTCGAGCCAATCTAGCATATGACTGACGATGGAGTCTGACAAGTTATCCATGATCTCCGTCAAGTTAGGACTCACGATAGAAGAACTGAATCATACGATAACTGTACCTAAAAGTTTATACTTTTATTCTACTGGATTGCCACTACATACTGCTAGATGTCACTGGTAGATTGTGAGACTCATTGGATGTCATCTTAATGATCGATGATCCTCGAAGAATAGAATTGAAAATATTCCAATCCATCGAAAAGAGTTTCGATGATATTGTGATAGATATCACAATATATCTCACTACTAGATAGAATGAAACCTATGGGGTCACACATTAAGGGATTTAATTTTAAATTTGTCAATTGGGCTTATGAAGTTTCAATTGAGTTCAGATTTATAAAAATCCTATTAGGTTTATGAGAACCATGCTAACACACGGTTAAACCTAATTCTTCTTGAAACTTCGATTTCATTGAGTCCATAGCCTTGAACCTAATCTAAATCCATTTGAATTTAATTAGACTCTTAATTATAAGCCCAAGAAGATTTGATTAAGTCAATTAGTTGACATAATTATCCTAACATTATCTTTTCTTTATCTCCTAATTATCTCTAAGTGTGCATGTGGAATTGAAGGAAAGAGGGAGGAACAATCTTCTCTTTTTGGCAAGACCAAGGGGTGCCAACCCCCTGGATTTGGCAAGCGGGGCTCGCCCTCTTCTCATGTGTGGTGTGGAGGAGAGAGAGGTGGGGCCATGCCCCTTTCTTATTTGGTTAGAAACCCTATTGTGGGGTGCCAAGAGTTGGTGCCCTAACTACCTGACATGTATTCCTAAGGTGCCTCTTGTACATGCTTAAAGGGCCTAATTATATGCCATTTATATTTAATTTTAATTGATATAAATCAGATTAAAAAGATAGAAGATTTTTATGAGATAAGAATCTACCTTTTTTGTGTTCCTAATGTGTCAGGGTAGTATCTATATAAAGGGAGGTTTCTAGGGTTTCTAGTTAATAGAATTTTTGGTCAACAAAATTCCTCTCTCCCTTCTCCATGCCTCCTCTCCTCCCTTTCTTCCTTTCTACACCTAAGAGTCGGGCGTTCCCTCTTCCACACGTCAAGAGGTAGTGCTTGGTGACTTAGAGATTGAAGATCGAGGAGAAGAAGAAGAAGGCTGCTGATTAAGGAGTTGATCCTGTAGTCCAGATCAAGACATTGATCAAAGTGTTCAAAGCTAAGGTTTTCTTAAAAAAAAGTCTTCTACGAGGAGAAATCAGTTCAAGATCGATTTCGATGGATACTCATAGAGGTCAGACGCGTGTGCGGCTCGAGCATCTACGAATCTGTGATCATCAGAAGCGGTGAACATCTATTCGCACCAAGATAAAGAGATCTGATCTTATATTTATTTTAAATTTAGATTGTATATATGTATTTCTTCTGGACTTGGGTAGAATAAGATTTGATCTATTGCATATGGGGGTTAAAGGGTTTAACCCATTTATTTCCACTGTGATTTTCAAAATTTTGAAATCTACATATGTTGCCTATCTAATTTTCTAACAGTTGTATCAGATCCACAGATTTTTAAAAATATATATGATCTGGTTTTTAGATTAGATCTAAAAGTTTTAATGATTTAAAATCAATTTTATGCTGATATAAGATTATCTTGGTATAGGGTTTACTCCCTATATTCCAAAGATTGTCCTAACACAAGATTGATCGATTTTAAAATTATTTTTAAAATAATTAAATCAAATCTTTTAGATCTAAAAATTAGCATATGTGATATATTTAATTTGAGTTTAGATCTGAAATTAAAATGATTAAAAATTCATATCAAACTGATATAAGGTTATCCTGATATAGGATTTACCCCCTATATTGTAAAGGTTGATCTAGTTTGATGTGAATCAATTTTTGAAAAGATATTTATGAAATATTTTAATCATTATTTTAGATCTAATTTTATATATATTTGATATGTGTAAATTTAGTTTTAGATCTAAAATTTAATGTATATGTGATGCATTTTTATTTAGATCTAAAACTACATATATTTGATATATGAAACTAGGTTTAGATCTGAAACAGTTTCAAGATTATAAGCCACTAATTACCTGCAGTGAAATATAATCTAAAAAATTATTTTTAGATCTAAAATTATGTTGTTGCATATGGGTATGGGATGACCAAATTAGGTCTAAGTGATCAAACTACAATTAGGGTCTAATTGATTAGATCAGGCTAGAACCTGTTTTTGATTTTGAGCAGTTGATTGAACCTAATCGATGGATGATTAGGATTAAATCAAAGGGGCTCAAAGTTGAGTTTAGTTGTAGTTGGTCATATCAATTCATATTTTCATATGAATTGATTTACTCAAGACTGAATTTGGCTCAGTAGTTCGGGCCTGTTTCAATAGGTTAATCTAATCGATCAATTTAGTGTCTAAGGCAAGTATTTAGATGGTGGTTATTTAATTAATTCTGTTGTCTGACCTGATCAATTTTGATTGGTATCTAAGGAAAGCAATAGGGGGATCCTCACACATCTTAATTTATCTGGCCATATTGGGAGATTCAATTTCGTGTTAGGTTACTTATTGACTCGAGTTCACCCATATCGACTAGGCTGGTTAGATATATTGATGTGCTGACCTAATTTAATCAGTCGGATGTCAGATTTGCAAATTTAGAAGAGATCTAAATTTAAATCTGCTCATTAAATATTAAATCTAGAGATCTTCCATCATTATAGAGATGCGGGTGCCTTCCTGACATTGATCGTGCTCGACTGGTTACAGTGGTTCGGTTACATTAGGAAGGTACAATCACTCTATTGATATTTGATGTCCCGAGATAGAGATGGGATTGGGATCAATAACTGTTAAGTGAGGGTCCTAATGATAGCTTTGCGCTAGTTGGTGAATGATGGGTCTGACTTAACTAAGAAATATGTCAATAACTATTAGGTGAGGCCACAGGACTTAGAGACTAAGTCCACTGCATCTTACTTAGTGAAGCAATGGATAAAATGTTATTCACTCATTGGTCTGTACTCATCAATAACTGTTAGGTGAGGTGTGTATAAATTAATAGGACCACAGTACTCACTTGAAATTAATCGCGTATAGGTTTTCATTTCTTCACCCGAGGAGTGTGGAAGATTTGAAAAAATAGTGGAAGCCTTTGTTTGTTTTTAAAGTCTCTAAAATAAATAATTTTATAAGTATAAAATCTAACTAAAAACTATTCTCTCTGCAGATAACTATGTCGAGTTCAAACTTTTTAGCCTGAATCTTTGATGCAAATAGGCTGACCGGCACAAATTACAAAAACTGGCTTCGAAATCTGAAAATTATTCTCAATTTCAAAAAGCTCACCCATGTCCTAGACCAGGAAGCACCTATGTTACCTCCTCATCCATCTACTGATCAACGAGCTGTACTTGAGAAATGGATGGGCAAAGATAACAAGGCAAAGTGTTACATCCTAGCGTCCATATCCAATGATCTTCAGTAATAGCATAAAGATATAAGGACTACCAGAGAAATACTGGTTCACCTGCAAGAGTTGTATGGTGAATAGAGTTGCATAGCTCACTTTGAGATCTTTCAAAGACTTTTCAAAGCGAAGATGCTTGATGGGCAGTCTGTCAATGATCATTGTTTGACAATGATCAAGGACATAGAGGAGCTTTGGAAGCTTGGAATGAACATGGACAAAGAACTGCAGGTGGATCTGATCCTCCAATCTCTTCCTGATTCATATGGATAGTTCATCATGAACTATCATATGAATAAGATCGATGCTACTTTGCCTGAGTTATTGAATATGCTGGTGACTGCAGAGGGTATCTTGAAGAGTTCAAAGGGTACAATTCTAGCTGTGGAGCGGGCTTCCTTCAAAAGAAGTCTTCTTTTAAGAAGAAGAAAAGCCCACGAAGAAGCAAAAATGAAGCCAAGCCCAAGAAACAGGCTCCTAAAAAAGCCGACGATAAAAAAATATTTCATTGCAATGTCGAAGGCCATTGGAGGAGGAACTGTCCGGCCTACTTGACGACTGTCAAGAGCTGGAAGAAGGATGAGCCTTCTGAAGGTATGTCTGAAATGCTCATTTGTATACTTCAATGTAGGGTCTTGAAGAATTAAGGGGCTGAGGGAAGGCGAGATCACTCTCCGGATCGGCAATGGAGCAAGGATTACTGTTGTGGCCGTCGGAACCTACCCTCTGCGACTACCATTAAGATTTAGTTTGCTTTTGAAAGACTGTTACTATATACCTATAGCTAGTAAAAATTTGATTTCTATCTCTGTACTGGTACAAGATAATTACAATTTTTATTTCAATAAAGACATACGTTCTATTTATTTTAGAAATAAATTTGTAGCATGTGCTTTCTTGATTGACGGTTTTATCATTTGCACACCGAGGCAAGTGTAAACATTAACGAGCAAATAGTGAATGCCATAGGGTCTAAGAGATCTAAAGATAGGATTAGTCAAAAGTATTTGTGGCACCTTAGGCTAGGCCATATTGGAGAAGACAGACTCAACAAATTGAAGAAAGATGATCTTCTTGGACCATTGACTTTTGAGTCTTATCCAGTCTGTGAATCGTGTTTCCAATAAAAATGGTCAAACTGTCCTTTGTGGGATAAGAAGAAGAACCACTGAGATATTAGTCCTAATACATACTGATGTGTGTGGTCCATTCGATGTACAAGTCAGGGGTGGCTATATCTACTTCATAACTTTTACGGATGATTTTTCATGGTATGGATTTGTATATTTGATGCACCGAAAGTCTGAAGCCTTTGAAAAGTTCATAGAGTTCAGACATGAAGTAGAAAAATAGATCGAAAAACTCATAAAGATTCTTCGATCAGATCGAGGAAGAAAATATTTTTGTAAGAAATTTCAGATCTATCTCAAAGATAATGGCAGAGTCTCACAGTGGATAACTCCAGGGACACCTCAGTGCAACGGGATATTCGAAAGGAGGAATCGGATCCTATTAGATATGATTCGGTCCATGATGAGCTTCACAGATCTTTCTGACTTCCTCTGGGGATATGCTTTGCTTATTACGATTCATCTTTTAAATCAGATTTTCTCTAAATCCGTTCCTACCACACCATATGAATTATGACATGGTAAGAAGCCAACTCTTGGGTATCTCAAGATTTGGAGATGTCCGGCCCATGTCAAGCGATAGCAGGCAGACAAGTTAGAGGCTAGATCCTTTAGGGCTCATTTTATAGGGTATCCTAAGAAATCATGGGTTATTACTTCTATCTTCCTGAGGATCACAATATGATTGTGAGCTGTCATACCGTATTCTTGAAAAGGAGTTTATCCAAGATGGAGGAGTGAAAGGAAGATTGAGCTCGAAAAGAGTCTCTGAAGAACATCGAGTCCAAGAACCTGAATCTAATAATTAGCCAGTAGATGTGATACCTCCTCTACCTTGTAGATCAAGTAGTGTCTCCCATCCTCCTGAAAGATACTTAGATATTTTTACAAAAGATTTAGAGGAAGCATTCTTTATGGGAGATAGGGATATTAGGAATGTTCTCAAAACCTATGATGAGACAATGTTGGATGTAGACTCTGAGAAATGGATGGATGCGATGAAGTCAGAAATTGACTCCATGCATTCCAACCAGGTTTGGTCCTTAGTAGATCGATCTGAAGGTATTGTTCCTATTGGGTGTAAATGGATTTACAAAGGAAGATTGGGTCAGATGGTAAGGTAGAGACCTATAAAACAAGGTTAGTCATGAAAGATTATAGTCAACGCAAAAGCATCGACTATCATGAAATCTTTTGACCTGTAGCCATATTGAAATCTATCCGTACTCTACTTGCCATAGCAGCATTTCATGATTTTAAAATTTGAAAGATGGATGTGAAAACTGTCTTCCTAAATAGATATCTTAAGAAAGATATCTATATGGAGCAGCCTTTGGATTTCGCGTCCAATGATAGTGATCAAAAGGTTTGCAAGCTATAAAGATCCATTTATGAACTTAAGCAAGCATCTCAGAGTTGGAATACTCGCTTCAATGATGTAATCAAAATATTTGATTTCATCAAAAATGAAGAGGAGTCGTGTGTATACAAAAAGATCAGTGGGAGTGCTGTTACATTCTTCGTATGGTACGTAGATGACATTCTCCTGATTGAAAATGATATTCGCATGCTGACGTCGATCAAAGTATGGCTGTCGATAGAGTTTGCCATAAAAGATCTAAGAGAAGCTTCCTACATTTTTGGTATAAAGTTCTATAGAGATAGATCTAAGGGAATGATAGGACTCTCACAGCATATGTACATAGATGATGTGCTGAAGAGATTCAACATGAAAAACTCCAAGAAAAATTTTTGCCCCTTAGACATGGCATTCATCTCTCCAAGAAGATGTGCCCTGACACACTTGAGAAGATCTAGTGCATGAGTAAGATCTCTTATGCTTCAGCAATAGGAAACCTCATATATGCCATGTTATGTACACGTCCTGATATAGTACTTGCCGTAAGTGTCATGAGTAGATATCGAGCGAATCCAAGTGAAGAGCACTAAATTGCTGTTAAAATGTCCTTAAGTACTTAAGAAGGACTAAAGATTTGATGTTGGTCTTTGGTGAAGGATCGAAGCTGAAAGTTTAGAGATATACCAATTCAGACTTTATGACTGATGTCGATGATAGAAAGTCTACATCGGAGTGTATCTTTTGTGTAATGGTGGTGCGGTTAGTTGGAAGAGTTCCAAGCAATTGATCATTGCAGATTCGATCATGGAAGTCGAGTACATCACCGCCTCTAAAGCTGCTAAGAAAGTCTTTGGTTTAAGAAGTTTGTTGCGGAGTTAGGTGTAATGCCATCAGATGCCATTGCACTGCACTGCAACAACAATAGTGCTATAGCCCTCGCTAAGGAGCCAAGATCTCACCAGAAGTCCAAGCACATAGAGCAGCGGTTTCACATCATATGCTAATATCTTGAGAAAAAATTCATCGAGGTGCAGAGAGTTGACTCCATACTGAATATGGCGGATCCGCTGACCAAGCCTCTCGGCCAGCAAAAGATCGAAGCTCACCTTAAGAAGATGGGTCTTAGACATATGGCTAATTGGCTTTAGGTCAAGTGGGAGTTTGTTAGATTTATACCCTAGAAGTCAATTGTTGGCTGACACATTATGTAATTCTAGAGCCTAAACTTGTACTTATAATCTTTTATTATCAATAAAGGGCTTTTCATTTCAATCATGTTTGTGTCCATGATTTGTCCTAAAAATTGACAAAGATGATTTTGTATATTCTTAAAGAGTTAAGAATTTGAGACAT
>KE505672.1:178804-205294 GCA_000441515.1 Elaeis oleifera
GCTTGTTAATGTATTAAAATAGATTTTAAAATATTTTATTATAATTTTTTAAAAAAATTAAAACTATTAGCGACGGTATCTACTGTCGCTAATAGTTTTTAAAATTTTTATTAAAAATTAAATACTATTAGCGACGGCAATAGCGACGATAATGACTGTCGCTAATAGCTTTTTAACATTTTAATTAAATAAATAAAATTATTAGCGACGGCTTTTTGTCGCTAATTATCGTTATTAGTGACAGCGGATTTGCTGTTGCTAATAATGATAATTAGCGACATGATTATTTTCGTTTGATTTTTAGCGACGGCTTGCTATCACTAATACTATTAGCGATAGCTAAATGACTATTAGCGACGGTAATTAACTGACGGTAAATGACTATTAGCGATGGCAATTAGCTTTCACTAATAGTTGTTTTTTCATAATGATTCTATCTTTTGATTAATATATGTATTCATATTAGTATTTTTAGATAAAAGTGGATACGAGTATGGATTTACAAAATCAAACCATATATATTCGATCTGTTTAAATTGTGCTCTTCATGGTTCATTGCTAGCTATTAGTGTTATGGTCACAGCACTAATCTAAGTTGAATGTAGATGAAGTAGCAAGAAAGGGGGGGTCAACCACTTGAGAGGATAGAAGAAGACACTGAGCACCAAGAAAGATAAGGTGAATGGTTAGGAAAGCTTCAAAGGTTGGCCTTGATGAAAGAAGTTGAGACAATAGAGATACCAAACACAGTAGAATAACTAGTACTGACGAATATAGATGGTTTAGGAGAAGCTGAACTAAAAGTAGAACTAGGAGATAAAGGTAACGAGAAGGGAACTAAGGACTAGCTAACATGACTAGTAGCTATACCTTGTTATTGGAGGATATTTTTAATGTTTGGAATCCACCGAGGATCTCTGAAGGAGGCTATGATTCACCAATATCCACCTGATACTTCCTCAAAATCCAATAAGGGTATAGCTCCAGAATTTACTAAAGCATGCATAGGTTGCTCCGCGTATCAAAAAAGACGCATAGATGCACTCAAAAATTATGCTTTTTAATAATTGAAATTTGGATATATAAAATGGTATTTATTGTTCTAGGGCCTTCACACTGATAAGACTCGTCAAAACCCTTAGAGTTAGAATAAAAAAATAATAATTTGAAAACTAATTTCGTGACTTAAATGTACTTGTAGACATGAAATTATTGTTAGATGACTCGTAATTTAGTAGGAACTGAAATTCTTTGAATATGGTAAGTTTTTTGCCATTAACAATGATACAATGGTATTGTCATCATTTTATATAGAGATGGTTTGATCATTGTTGTTAGCTCGCAGGTTCATATTGTATTAGTACTGCTATGGTGTTTTGACCATAACTTTCACTTCCAAGCTTTAAGTAGAGTGATTCAAAATGCATCGGAAAGTTAATTTGAACATGCATGCAAGCTTCAAATTTCACCTACACTGAATCCAGTGAAGTAAAATTTCAGACTGATGAAACTAATGTTGACAGAACTGTTCCTAATATTGTAACTTGAGCTACTATTGATCTATAGCATAAAGTTTGAGCCTATTGAATCCTTATGTCTCAAATGTCAACTCACACCCTCCTTTAATTAATCCTAGGATGTCTAGAGGCCATTCGGTGGTCTTGTGAGAATGAATGGTGTAGGTCTGGTATGTATCATTATACAGAGGAGCTGGCATAGCTTACTTGACAAATTCTTATGATTTGGAGCTTGCAAATTAAGTAATCCACATTTTGTAAAATACAGGATTTGGTTTCAAGATAGTGTTGCATGGACTGACTTGGCAAGAGGGAGAAAAGAGAAATGGGGATACATAGGATAAATTACAATTTTAACTCATTATATATTTACATCTTTAATATTGGTTGTTTAAATATTAAAATGATAATGTTGTTAAGGTCTCTCAGAATCTATATTTCTTATGTCCAAATTAACATAAGGATACAAGCAAATAAGTTTTCTAGTTGTTTAGTATCTATATATATCCTTGACCAATGGCTAAAAGAATGATTACTCATTTCTAACATGAAATAGAGGACAAACTTACTATTAAAGGACTCAACTTTTTGCCAATCTCTAAAAGTGGCAACCATACAAGTATCTAAGTATCTAAGAATATGCATTTAACTTGGATATGTATCTAACATGAATTTTTTTAAGTCAGACATGAGCATCGAAGTAACGTGTCTGAATTGACAAATTAAGCAGTACATCAACATGATTATCAAATACAGAGTTTTTTAGGTTATTGGTTGATGCGTTGTGTCATTTCTCTAGAAAAATTAAATGCCTACATTTGCATATACGAAAATGAGACCTACATTGTGATTGTATCTCTAATAAACAAAATAGAACAATCAACATGGACCAAATCTTTGAACACCTAGGAAATAGCACCATCTTAAAGAGCCGGGTGATGGATATGCAAGGCCCAATTTGGAGTTCTAATTAGCTATGGAGTTGGCCTCTCCAAATGTACAAGATATATTAATTAGGGATATAGTGAAGCAAATGATAAGATAATTAAGAAGTACGTAAGGAGTGGCCTCATTTTTCTTTCTGTTTGAAGCCAAATGATTACCACAATGGAGCCTCCCTCCATCCACCAAGCATCAACATCAATAGTTTGACAACCAAAGAGGTACCTTCCTAGGTAACTCTGATTTAGCAACAATGATATATCAAACTACATAACCTTAGTAGCCTATGGTGATGATATTCATGTCTTCATTATAGATTATGATCCAACTCCACCTCTAGAATCATTATGATGGTGGAACATACTAATTATTATTTCTTTTCATCTTGTATTAAAGAAAGTAGGAATTGGGGTCACCATTTAAAGGTCTATAGTAGTTGATATTAATAAGTTTGTGATTGAAGCAAACAAATGTACAATGGGGCAAAGGGAGGAGGTCAATTGCAAATTGATGACAGGGACCTAAGTAGGTAGTGGAGACATGAAGGTGAAGATGATTTAATCAGGGTTGTGGTAAAGGAAGGTGCACTACTAGCAGTGCTAATGGATAAGATAAGGGAGAATAGTAGAGAAAGTTAACTTGAACCTTCAATCTTTATCTAACAATAAAGAGTAGGAGGAGATGAATTTTATTGAATGCAATAGCGATTAGGAGGGAGTGGGAGAGCAAACAAAGGAAGAGGCTGATAGCAATTAGAATATAGTTATTCACAATATATGATGAATTTGATGGAAGTTACACAATTGATAATGATACACATTATGTACAAAAATCATAAAGTAATATTGTTTATACGACATCTGGACCAATAAAGGAACCCGATGCAAGCCAAATGAAGTAGGTTAAGTGGCATAGTAATTTAAAAATTGACTGAATATGTAAGGTATTAACCAATCATCAAATAGTTCAATAGTCAAGTTCATGTGCTAATTGCTAAGTTAGAGGTTGACTATGTCTTTTATTAATTTGTTGAAGTTGTAAATAAGCTTGTTGACCTAGTACTAGATATATTGTGGTAGAGATAGTTTCTAAGAAGCTAGAATATAGAGAACGATTACGATGATCTAGAAATTAAACTGAAAATCAAACCATCAGAAGAAGTTGTTAGAGTGGTATCATCTATAAAATAGTGGTATCAACACAGAAAAAAATAACTGTCCAAAATTTAATATTGGGTGTACAGATTACAAGTTGTAACTATAGATTAGGGCACTTTCTGAATAATCAAAATATTTTTATGTTTATATTTCTTTATTTTCAATTAATATTATCTTTTATTCCTCATAGTTAGTTTTTCAATTACCTCCCTTTAAGTGGACAACATCTCAGTAACAGCAAAAATCCTTGAAAGTTTAAGATAACATGAGCTACTACCACTTCTCTATTCTTTCTAGTTTGAACTTGTGGCATGCTTATGCTTTTAGGCTAGTTAATACCTTGGTCGGCTCCTTTTACAACAAAAAGAGACCCTAAACTAAAGTCCAAGATTTTTGATTTAGATGTGGCAGAGAATCCATGTTCACCTTCAAAGTCGAAAGTAAAGTCAACATCAATACAAGCTAAGACCATTGATGCTCTCTCAAATTGAATTTTATCAAGTTGGATTTCCACCAAATCAAACAATCCTCAATCATGGCAAGTTTGGAGATAAAAGAAATGAACTAAAACTTTGAACTTGATTGATAGTAGAAAATGTCAGCCAAGGAATTCAGGTTCCGATTGGTAATCATTAATCAATTGAAAAGTCAATATTGAGAGTAAAGAGGCAAGCAAGAGATTATTCGAGTAAGACCATATTAAAGAAATTGAGGGAATAGTATTCAAGTGAACACTTTATAGATTTGAACTAGAAAAAAGGCTTTATACTCTTGTTTGATGACATGGCCAGTTAGCTGATCATAGATTCCTATACAAACAAAATAGCTAGCCATTGTGCCTAGATCTAGGCCGAATTCAGTCTCAGGGATGTCAATAAAAATGTTAGCATTAAATTCTTATCAATCGGTCTAAGATTCAACAGAATCCCCAAATCTAAAAGGCTAGGGTTAGACATATCATGGTTTAAATATAAGGTTTACTCGAAGATGATTACAAAATAGGGCCGTAAGAAGAAGAGATCGATCGACAAAGGAAGAAAATTTATAAAGGTGGTGATGTCCAGAAGTGCATTTTTCGACCAAAGAGAAGCCTTAGCTACAACTATGATCGAGTCATTTGTAGTTGGCCAAGACCCATGAGGGTTGTTATCTTTTTAGATTGAATTTTTGGAATCCAATCCTTGATAGAGAAAAGTTTTCTTATGATGAAGAGAGAAAGTGGAAGAAAGAGATGGGGGACACCTGATATAAAAATTGGCCAAGGATGAGAAGATCAAAAGGGTCAGAAATGAGTAATAGGGGAAAAAGATTCTAGGAGATCGGAGCTCTCATGTTGCTTTTGCCTCTCCTCAGTCTATTTAGCCACATATCTAACCATGGAAGAGTCCAGGTTTATCTTGGGCTGAAGAGAGGAATCTCAAAAGAGGGACGAGGTTGTAGGAAAAAGAGCCGGAGGTGGAAGACAATTATAGAGGCCAGGGTTTGTAGGAGAAGACGAAAAGGAGGAAAAAGATGGGCTGTATTTAAAAAACCGGACATGCCTTACCGAGATATATCCGAAAAAGGATTCTAGTTGATTGCAAAATATCAAAGATAACAAGACCACATCTGGCACTTAGGTTAGCCTCTATGATGCAGACATGTGGTGCATAGGGACCGCTATTGATGATGGAAAGTGACATCCCATGTTATACCATAAATATAGATAAGGGACATGAGAAGTCCATTAGATAACACACTTTGGAAATCCATTAGACACCAAATTGAGATCGTGGATGTGGCATCGAGTATCACACTTCATCCTTTTTATTGTTAGGTAATGGGATGCGGAGGGTACTATTCAGACAACATCCCGAGTAACAATGGAACTCGAAGGACGACTAGATAAACATCATATAATAATACCTAAGGTAGGCCAAATATCCTACTCAATAAAGAGCAAGCCGAGTGGAGTGATCGATCCAAGAACCGGCCAAATACACAAAGAATTGTTATTGGAGCTTATCTAGTGATGGAGTAATTTTAAAATAGGCCAAATATATAAGATATTAACGCATCATCAAATAGTCCACCTAGAGAAGACTAGCTGCTAAGTTAGGGACCAAACTTTTATAAATCTAATTTCCGATAAATTTGGTCTATGATTATTTAACCTTCCAATTATTTATTTAAATTCAATTGTCATTTCACCTACCTTTTTTTTCTTTTTTTTTTTGGTGAGTAAATTCAGCAGATCGAGTAGGTAAAAAAGTGATCCAAATTTAAGCACAAACAGGTCAACCTCTTTTACCCATTCCTGAGCTTGGAGCTTGCTGGGTTGGATCACGGGTTGACCCAACACATTTACAGACACTGTGGAACATAATTGTTGGATTTTAATTTAGTGGTCCCTGGACGACAGGGAAAGCATAGCATGCGACAACCAGAACATCAACAGATCTACCTCCACAAAACGCTCCTTCTCTCAGCTAGTTTATTAGTTCTCTCTTTGCTCTTATTTGGTTCCCTGTTCATCTAACCTGATCCCTCTCCAGCCTCCATGGAGCCCTCTGCCGAGAACCCAAGGAGGAGCAGCAGCGACTCTTCCTCCTCCTCGGAGTTCGAGTTCTGGATGGTTGGCAAAGAACCCTCCTTCCCCCAGCCTCACCTCCTCACCGCCGACGAGCTCTTCGTCGACGGCGTTCTCCTCCCTCTCCACCTCCTCCCTCTCTCCCACTCCAATCCCAACACCACCACTGAAATCCCATCCTCAACCGAGCCCGCGCCTGAGCACGAGACCGAGACGCCACCCCTCCCCCAGAATTCTCTACTCCTTCCATTCCCCCCACCTCGTCCTCCAAGAGATGGAAAGATATCTTTAAGGCGGGGAGAGGAAGTTGGTGGAGAGGGTGAGAAGGAAGGAGAGAATAGAAGCTGCCGGTAACGCCGCCGAGCTCAACATCAACATCTGGCCTTTCTCCAGGAGCCGCTCCGCCGGGAATGCCGGCGCTGGCACCTGGAATAGAGCCAAGGTTATGGTGGCCCGGCGCAAGGCTAGTAGCGCCCCTTGCTCACGGAGCAACTCCCGCGGAGAGTCCTCGAAGCCAGCCGCCGCCGCCGCCACCACCACCACCACCTCAAGGAGGAGGTGGGCTCCCAACCCAGGTCGGTTGGACTCAACGCTGGCATCCACCTGGGCCGCACCAGCCCGGTCTGGCAGCTGAGGAGGAACAGCAAGCCCTCTGAGCTTAAGGAGAAGGCTAGCGGAGGAAGCGACGCCGGTGCCAAGAAAGGAGGTGGCAGTGCTGGGGTTAGAATGCTGAATCTGAACATGAACACGTGCATCGGGTATCGGAATCAGGTGAGTTTCAAGGGGAGGATAAGAATGGGGTGGCCGGCGGTGAGCAGAGCAGTGGCGGCGTTGGTGTTGGAACCAATAGCGCCGGTCTGTTTAATCTCAGAACTATCTTCTCTAAGAAGGTGGTTTGATGTAAATATTGTTGTATATTATGTGTGGGTATTGTAAAATCTTATGCCCTTTGTATGTAATCTCTCTGAAACTTCTCTTCCTCTTTGATTCCAGAATTAGATTTTAGTGTTTTAGAGCTATCCTCTGCGTTGTCTACAAGGCATTCTGGTATTGGTGGCGAGATTTTCTGATGGGAAATGTGCCATGCCTTTTGCTTAATTTATTTGGTTTGAGAAATGGAAGGAGGATGGATGATTGCTCCTAAGCGGGATGATGACGGGACCTCGGCGTTAGCCACTGGCTGATTCTATGAACTCAGCCATTTGACACTCTCAAGGCACCTCTATTGTAGACAACCTTTAAGCGCATCAAATCAAGTGCTAAAACATTGGAATAACTAATTATTATACGTTAATGTTGCATGCCATCCTTTTATGCTTGGTTAAATAACTTTTCTAATCAGTCATAAATAGTAATAATATTATCATGAAGAGATGGTGACATGAGGATCATCCAAAGAGATATTGACGTTAATGATCCATCAAATTAGCAAAGGACAATAGGAAATGGATGGTACTTAAATTTCTATTGATGCATCATCTCATTCATTATCCCACCGGTCCAGACCCTTAGTGTCCCATGAATATGTTGCTCATTTGTTGCCATCAGGGTGCAGGAGTGGGTGTTGTCAAGGATGAGTGGGCATAATTTAATTTGTTTTTAGAGAAAAAAACTTGGGAAGATGCTATGTTTTGGACTCTTGCATGAAATATCCGTAGAGGTTTGTCACGAGAATTAGCCTTTTTAAAGGTGTCGTATCCCAAAAAGAGTGACTGCCATAAGTGGATGGAAATTGTAAATTTTAGGTCTTATTTGGATGCGGGAGATCGTATCATCCAATAGGATCCTCTAGTTTAGGGTGGAACGGGAAAGGTGAGAATGCCCATCCCATCGGAACTTATCCCGATTTTTCGGGAATGAATAAATCACCTTTTAGCAGTTTATATAATTTTGAAATATCTGAACTTCATCTGCATTTTTTATTATCAATATCTCCAACTTTTCCGACTCCTCTTTCTCCATCATCAATTTCAGTGTATTTAAAGACCAAAACATCCGTTCTTCTCTCTTTTTATTGATCTGGCTCCGTTCCTCCAACACATAATCCTGGTTGCTATAGAAAAAAGTGCGACAATCCTGGATCTCGTATGAAAATACTACATGAAAGATATTATTTAAATTATTTAATTTTATATAAATATTCAAAATTACCTGATATATAATCGATATATGAGTAAATATATATCCATACAGATTCTGACATAGTTTTTTCATATAAACTCTAATATTCTAATTAAGATAAAGTTTCAAATCTAATCAAATTCAATCATAAATATTATAATAAATATATATTATAATAATTTTTTAATACTATGATGTCATTATTACAACTCATGATTTTATCTAAAATAATTATTCAAAAATATTATTTAAATTATTTAATTTTTGATAAATATCTAAAATCTATTCAATATATTATCAATGTGATACAAAACATATATCCATACGTGTTTTTATACAAAGCATGACTCATTTTTACCTGCAACATGAATTGCAGAAATGGTGGATTCTTGCGTCTCTTAATTTCCGATCAAAGTATTTAAAAATGTCTTGTCATTTCATTTCCACTTTTCAATCTTGTTTTCTCTTGAATGAGATTAAGATATTGATTAATTTGAGACAGATTGCTGGAGAGGTATCATTTATATACATGTAACTACCAAAGGAGCTTGTATGTTAGCTGTGGCACTCTTATGGGATGGGATTCTCTGACCTGGAATTGGGTGGCCCAGGGTGGCGAATAGCAGGGCGCACATGGGTTTGCTAAAGAATTATCAAAAGGTAACAACGCATGCCTATGTTACGTCCACCAATCCGTACTAAGGCCTGACGTTGCCTCCATGTGCTCACAGACGTAACCGTCCAATCAACAGCGCCACCTCAAAGACTACCCTTTCTCGGAAGCTGTGCATGGGAACATATGTCCTTGGTCCGTCAGTTATGCATGTCCTCGGGTCACAGGTTTGATGTTCTGTTCTCAACAGCAAGCATTCAGATCGCGTGATCATAGCCGTCGATAAACCAAGGACCATCTATGGGTTCCATCAAGAACAGTCTTGCTATTTTGGTAGATACAAGAGTTACAAGGAGCATCCATTTCGATATATTGGGAGGAACAAGGACTCGTCTTCCTTTGCACAAATCCGCCATCGGATCAGTTGCTTGATTTGAGATCTATGATGGCAAATGAATCACGTAGCTCCGAGCACTTTGTGCTCTGTTCATTGGGTGATCCAATGGTGGAGGAAGGAGAATCCTTTTTGCCAAAGATAGAGCAAAGATAAAGTTTTGTTTTATTTTTTAATTTGTACAAAGCTAGGCACCACAGAGATTATTGAATTAATATAAATTATGAAAAAAGAAATCAATTAAGTTAATGAAAGCTTACGGTAAGATAAAAATGAAAATGGGTACAAAGTTGCAAGACTATTTCAGGTGGTACCATCTCATAAATTTATTGGCTCCCAATTATTGCTCCCAAAAGGCAAGCTTCTAGATGATGAATAAAATTAATAGCAGTATTATGGACTATTAATGGTGGCCTTGCTCTCTTAATGAAAATTGTTGTTTCTTGCCGACCATACACTCAACATGGTCTAGAATAATCTATAGAACAATGAATCAAGGCTCTCCTTCAAGATGACCAAGAACTCATGATAGTTGATGCTAAAGCCTTTTATTTATATAGACTAAAAGTAATCTTTTCAGAAGATTTCATTTTAAAATTTGGATAACTTATAAACAATGCATCTTAATGTATTATTTTCAATTACCCCACGATAGCTATAGTCACGGATAGAAGGACTCTTTGGCAGCTACCAATATAGTACATGATCTTTGCAGGATACAAAAGATCTCATGAAGGAATATTGTTGAGATGCTAATATGAAGATGAAGCCAGAAGAATGGTTCAAGATATTCATGTGAGAGCTTGTGAGCTAGATATATAGGAAGGGCTTGTCTTGGCTAAAAGGATTCTTAGGCAAGGATATTATTAGATGACCATGGAGATGGAACGCAACGAGTTTATAAAGATATGCGATAAATGTCAAATTCATGGAACCTTATACATGCCCTTGGATCGAATTTCACAGCCTGAGTATACCTTTTTATTCTATGTAGAGATTTGGATGATTAGATAGATCAATCCTAGAGCTACAAATGGTCAATGGTTTATCATTGTGATGGTTAATTATTTTATGAGTAAATTACAAAAATCCTCCTGAGGTTTGCATTTATTATAGTTACATTCATTAGTTTTCAAAATCTACACTTACACCCCTAAAATGTAATGGCATTACTCAAGCTGTTTTAGAAATATGAAATGACCAAATTGCTATCTCTTATGAAATAGTTAAAGAAGCTATCCCAACCCTTTTCATTGTCTTCTTCCCCTTTGTTAAACTTATCTTCCTCTTTTTCTCCAAGAAAAGGGTTTGTCCTTACTAAATCCACCCATCTTGTGTGATTATCTCGTAGAATCGTAGAAATACATTTGATTAAGGCTATAGAAGTGACAGAGAGCCGGCACCTTGTTCTTCAGTGTACGGTAGATTTTTTTATGTCTAATTTTTTTTTAACTACAATGAATGCATTTACACCAACTACATGCATGGATATTTTGTTATTCTTTCTGAGAGCCATCATTTTCTCTTCAATTTTATTATTTTAGTAGTAGAAATGAAATATTTTCGATTAATATGTTTTAAACCTAGCTGCATGTGGTCTCGTTCCTCATATGAGTAAATAAAGTCCAAGTACTTCTAAAAATAGAACTTGACATTGTAAATGAACTCCATTAATGGTCTCCTCTTCTCTTTTTGAAATACAAGATAGAGGGTCAACTGCCAGCGATTATTTTATCAACTTATTATGGTGAATTAAAAGCTTTTGTATTTAGCCAAAATAGTAATTTTGCTGACAAATCGTATTTATCTGATTGATATGCTAAAGATTAAAGATAAGATGTTAGTTGTTGGTATGGTAATGGTGTTAAGATATAAAGTATAATGTACTAATAGAATTTTTTGTGATCAAATAAATTAATGACTTGCACATTTCACTTCACCATAATTAACCATATAACATCAGTTCTCCTCATTCATGCAACAGATTTATCAGTTCAATGAGCATTTGTTGATACTATTTGTAATTATTTCAATTATTTATGATGTAAGAAAATACTATCTTTTAAATACCTATTGATTAAATCAATATAAATTACTATAGTGATTGATTTATACAGGGGTGCAATGGTTCATCATAATTTGGTTGTACACTATGGAGATTGAAAATATTGGATTGATAATATAGATGAAGATTTTTATTCATATTTAATAATAATGACTGATTTGTATAATCTCATTAATAAGAGGGATGTCAATCTTACTATCTCTTATAGAAGTAATTTTTTTAATAAAAATAATAATGATGTGATCTATATATTTAGTACACATCAAGAAGTTAAGGAGATACACTTATTTGTTGAAGATAATATTAATAATCCAGTTTCTTCTATAGTCATTCCTTCTGGATGGGGCGTAAGTGAGGTTGAAGTTAAAGCTCAAGCTAAAGGGATGTTGAAAGATAAATTAGAGGGTAAGTTGGTACAGGAGAGGATGTTGTTGGAGGACAAGTTGGAGGAGTAGTTGAAGGGGATGTTCGACGTTAAGTAAGAGGACAACTTAAAGAGAATGTTGAAGGTCAAGTAGGAGAGAAAGTTAATGGGAGGAAAGATGATAATGTGCTTGAATTGTCAGAGAATATTTATCCTTTTTCTAACTCAGATGATGCTAATTGGATGATGGAGGGAGAGTCAAATGATGGGGATAGGAATGATTCAACTAATAGAGGTGATGATAATAAATCCAAAAATGATGGTAGTGATGATCATCTGAGTGATATTAACTCTATTTAATTAGTTAATTCCTTAAATAGTGATGAAGAGTTTAATTCCAATGTAAGAAAAAAAATTTCTTCCTCATTGAATCTAAAGAGCAAACCATTTAAAATTATAGAGGGAGGATAAATTATATTTGAGGAAGGATAGCTATTTATAAATATGAATGAGTTTAAAATATATTGAGAGATTATACAATTTGGTGGTATGAACTTAGGAGAGATAAAAATAAACTTGAGAGGATCACTACCAGGTTGAAGATGTAATTAGAGAATTCATGCATCCATTATACTTGATAGTAGGACCTTCATGATAAAAATTTTATAAGGATATTATACATGTGTAAGACCTGTGAAGAATAGCAATGCAAATTTCAAATGGATAGCTAGATAATTAGAGTATTACTTAAAGGGTAGTACACATATGAGTTATGAGTTAATATATCAAATTTTGACTAAAAAGTATGATGTCGAGCCTCACATGATGCAACTATATAAAGTAAAAAGAAAGACATTGAAAAGGATTAAGAGAAAGTACAGTGAGTTATCCTATTCTAAGCTACTTAAGTATATGGAACTACTTCAGATGAAGAATTATGGTACATTAGTAAAGATTCAGTTACATGAAATGTCTGTATAATTCAAAGAGCTCTCAATATTTAAAAAGATATTTATATTCTCTGAGGCAATAAAGAAGGATTATTTAGAGGGTGCAAACCCTTCTTACAGTTGGATGGGTGTTATCTAAAAGGGGCCTTTGGTGGTGTATGTACTACCTTATGCAATTTTATTGATGAAATAAGTGATTATTTTTATAGCTTATAGGGTGGTGAAGATTGAGTACAAGGATAATTGGAAGTTCTTTCTAGAGCATCTGTATGTTTGCATTGATAGTGAAATGATAGACAGCCTATCAATTATAATATCTGATAAGCAAAATATATGCTTTAATTATTTAGTTTATGTTTTAGAGCTTTGGTTCATATTTTAGTTCAATTCATATTAAAGAAGTAAACATTATATATATTTAGATTTTGAATGTACCAAGCTATATTATCAAGCCCATCTATAGTTTTGTATTATTTCTGTTTTTATACTATCAATCTACCCTTGTAGCTACACGTTAGATTTGTTCTGTTTCTATGAAGATTAATAAATAACTAACACATTAAAACCCAATAAGCATATGAAAATATTATTTGAGCATTTAAATTCAGTTTATCTAGTTACATGCCGTGCTTGTAAAGATTAATCACATCAAAATATGACATTGTGCACCTGAAAATACCAATAAGCATATAACTAGTAGTACTTGTGCTAGGACATTAAAGATACAAATTTTTTGATTTGCATTATTTGAATGATTTACTCATGCTGCCTAATGTATGTGTAGGATTTAGTTGAAGCAGTTTTTAAAATATTTCCAAATGTTAGTCATCGATTTTTTGCTAGACATCTATATAATAATTTCGGAGCAAATTTTTTTGGATTATTGATGAGGTTTGACTTTTGCAATATTGTGAAAGCATATCATTAGGTGTTCTTTGAAGATGCAATGAAAAGAATGAATGAGCATAATATTGAGGCTCATACACACATGATGAAAATACTACTATGAATGTGGGCAAGGCATGCTTTTATCTGGAAGCTTACAGTGACCATATTACAAATAATATGTATGAACCTTTCAATCAATGGATGGAAAGTTTAGGACCAAGCTCATCTTGAGAATATAAGGTTGAAGTTGATGAGTAGGTTATGGAAGAGGTATGCTAAGGGATATAGTCGAGAGAGTAAATTAACTCTATATACTAGATCTAGGCTAGATAAAATTATACAAGCCTCTCAAGTCTATAAGTTGATACCAGCAAACAAATAAGAGTTTCAAGTACTAGAAAGGGTTAGAAAAGTTGTTGTAGATTTACTTGTGGTGAGTGGGAGATCACTGGAATACCATGTAAATATGTTGTGCTGTGTATTGATTATACAAGAAAAAATCTAGAGAAATTATGTGATGATTGTTATACAACAGCAAAATATTTAAAAGTCTATAGCTCTATCATTCATCTATTATCTGATAACAATCTTGATCTAAAAATGATGATGAGAATTTACAGTCTCTATCTTTCAAACCTTACCAGAAGGCCAAGAAAAATAGCAAAAGAAAGAAGGTAAACATATTTGGAGGAAAGATTGATCACTAGCTGTGAGGTGTGATAATTACAATGGATTTGGCCATAACAGGACTTGTCAGCATGCTCCTGTGATAAAAAAGATATAGATTGTGATTATTTTTTTAAACTTATTGTATCTAGTTATTACATTATTTTCTTTAATTTTACAGTAAAAGTATAAGAACACTCCCAAGCATGTGATAGAACACCTATAATTGAATCTATCTTAACGAGAAGATATGGATGAGGATCGGCTTTAAGGGGTGGATTTGGAAGAAGGGGGAGGCCTTGAGAGGGTGGTAGATGTGCTAGATTTGATTCAAGGGAGATGAGTGCAGATTTATTAGAAGCCAGCAAAATAGCATTAGGAGATGTCAAAGTACACTATCAGAATTCTAATTCTTTTATCTTTTACGTGTAAAGGATGGATACTGCTTTTGATGCCGTATGGATTGTCTATGATGACTGTGCTTTATATTTATTAATCAACAGATTGAAGAATATGTCTAATTTATATTTCTCTATGATGACTGTGATTTATATCCGTGATTAATCCATTACTATTATTGATGTTAAACATTATTCCATTCAATATAATATAACATTTCAGTTTTTGGTACATTGGCTATGGAACATGTTGTGTTGCATATTATATGGTCTACTTCAGGTTGTTAAAAGCATATAACACATGTTGCTGGTTCAAGATACATGGACATTTAGTGACTGCTTCAAATTGTTGAAAGTAGTTCATGTTGTAGTTTATGGACATTTAGTATTGCTGGTTCATTATGGAAAGATGATGTCATGTAATTAATTCATGTTAGGAGACTGATTCATGTTAGGATATTGGTTCATATTGTGTAACTGGTTTGTAAGTGCTCTCAAGGTGATATGATCTGAAACAATAAAAGGTGATATGCTGCTTCTTGTTATGTAATTGGATTTGCTTTTAATTAGGTTGTTATAAACCCATGTGTAATTTATGTTGTTATAAACTTATGTTTGTGTAATGCAGGTTGTTATAAACTCATATTTACATGTATAAACATGAGTTCATTGATGTGTTTGAACCATCTTATTTGCTTTTAATTACAACTGGGATAAGACATGCTGATTTTGGTTCTTAGCATCATCGCACTTTTATGATCCAATTTCAGAAAAAGTTAGTAGGAACAGGGCATATGATACATTACTGGTCATCATGTTTTGCTTGCATAACAAAAGAGCTAAATACTTCTTAGCATTCACATTTCATTATAATACAAGTAAAATCATAACATGCAAATTTAAGTCCAATATTCATTACAATAACAAGTTTTCCAAAACTGTAATAGATCACTTTAATATAAACAGGACTAGAAAATAAGTAATGCTATCATTCCAAGTAGAAGCCTATTTGTCATAGCACTACTCTCACTTAATTCTTTAATTTTACAATACAACATTTTTGACTCCATTCTTAAATCACTAATTTCTTTTCTTATATCTCGAAGTGAATCATTAACCGATATCGATGATTAAATTCTTGATTGATCATTTATTTGCAAACACCAGTCCACAAAGCGATGTTCTTCATAACTATAATACAACTTATTTAGATTTTTTTGAGAATTTAAGATTTTTATTAATACTATGCAACCATAATGGCATCTCTTGTTGGAATAATCGAGCCAACATGAGCGACCCTGAAAATGTGAACTTAGTTAAGACATTAGGATGTCCTGCACAAAACAAATAAATTACATTAATTAAGAAGATAGTTAGGGAGATAATGTTAGTTAGAAGAGAACTAGATAGATGAAGTACTATTAATTTTAGATCAACACAACACATTCTACTACATTCAGGTAGCTAGATTCAAATACTAAACATATGATACATTCAATTAGACCTAATAAACTTCACTAAATCATACTATATGCCGTAATAATAATTGCAAATAGCACAAATCTAATAAATCCCTAACAAATTTCACAATAGAGCTCTAATACATTGCATGTCAAAAAAAAAAGGATTAGGTCTATTAATTTTAGATCAACATTACATGTTCTACTACATTCAACTAGATTCAAATACTAAATATGTGATATAGTCAATTAGACCTAATAAACTTCATTAAATTATACTCTATACAGTAATCTTGATTTCAAACAACACAAATCTAAAAATCTCTTACAAATTCAAAGTAGAGCTTTAACACATTGCAAGTCAAAAAAAAAATAAAAGATTAGGGTTCTAATAAAGAGAGTAGTCCTAGGGTTTCAAAATAGGATGCCGGTCTGAGGCTCGGATAGGTTCGTTGGGATCAGACCGAGATGATGATGGGTCAGTAATGGAGAGAGCAAAGCAAGTTTTCAGTGAGAGGAGAGAACCTGCAAGGTAGCTTGAGAGGATGTCTTTGGCATATGTGAGTTTTAGAGTGGAGGCACACTGAAATAAGAGATCATCGTCACTGAACAGCATCAGAGCAAGAGAACGATGGAGCACCTAGCAGCACCAGAGCAAGAGAAGAATGGAGGTAGAGAAGACTGGAGAGGAGAAGGATTTTTATTCTTCATTTTGCTCATCCTTTATTGAAGGCCATTTCTGTCATTTCATAAAATTTTATTATGTGGCACTTGAGTCCCAATTTGGATTAATGGGCTGCCTAACGGTCTAGGTTAAACTATAGAGTTAAAATAAACATAAAGGGTGTAGGTGTAGATTTTTAAAACTATTGAATTTAAGTATAATTTTGATCTAATCTTAGGAGATTTTGTAATTTATCCTTATTTATTGAATCAGTTGAAGGTGCTTCAAATACAAGCATCACCACCAACCATGTCACTAAATTTTTAAGAGGTTAGAAGTGCAAATTGGTATACCATATGAGATCATCACAATCAATGGGTTAAATTTCATAAGAAAGAAGATCACTGATCTTTATAAGGAGCTTAAAATTTTTTCAACATATTGTCCGTAAACAAATGAACCTAAGGAAGCTGCTAATAAGAATTTGATCAAAATTATTGAGAAAATGATAGCCATGCATAAGGATTGGCATGAGACACCTGTCAATATGCTACCTATAGTACTACAATGAAAACTATAGATGCAACACAATGTTCATTTTATGGTGTGGAAGAAATGTTAGTAATGGACGTTCATAGTTTTCAAGCTGAATTTTAGCTGAATCTAGAATAATAAATTGATTGACTACAAAATCAATGCACTTAGTTGGATCTATTAAGCAAAAAGGGACTAAAGGTTCTTTGCAATGTAGAGTGTTACCCAAGGAGTATTAATTACAAGAGCTTATAATAAAAGGGTCCAATGCTAGAATCTGAGCTAAATGATGTAGTCCTGAAAAAGGTTTGGGCTCATAATATTAAAGAGAAGTTTGCAACTAATTAGAAAGGACTATTCATAGTCAAATAAGTCTGCTTGAAAATACACAGATTACCGGATGGAGAAGAATCTTTTGGTCATATCAATTTGACTATCTTAAGATATATTATGCTTTAATCTTGGAAAATATAATGTAACCCTCCTTTTCTTCAGGGTTTGTTACTATATAGCCTTTGCATCAATTGCGAAAGTTGTCATTATTCATTATATCCTTGCAAATGTTGCTGCTTGAAATTGGTCTCTCCACCAAACGGATGTATCCAATGCATTTCCCTATGGTGATTTAGAGAAAAAATTTTATATGTTTCTCCCCCCATATTTTCATGAAAGGGGGTGCCTCTTGTTTGCTGGCTAAACAAGTCTATTTATGGCCTCAAGTAAACTTCAAGATAATGATTTTCTGAATCCTCCAAAGCATTGATTGTTGCAGACTTCAAACAATCGTTGACCGTCTACTCTTTATTTACACAAATTCATGGCACCAAATGCACCTTCATTTTATCTATGTAATGTAGATGATATTATCATTACTAGTAATGACATAACCTAAATATACTAACTCAAGAAATTTCTTCAAAGCTAGTTCAATATCAAAAACATGCATTTTGAAATACATTCTTGAATGGAGGAGGCTAGATAAAATATAGATATTTTCTTGAAGCTGTGAAAAATATACTTTGTAAATTCTTGATGATGTTGGATTCTTGGGATCCAAAACTGATGATTTTCTAGGGAACAAGATCCCTACCTTGATCATTCTAGAGATCTTCTTGATAATCCTACTCATTATTAAAGGCTTAGCAAGAGACTTATATATCTTATAGTCACTTGTCCAGATATTATTTATGCAATTCACATCCTTAACAATTTTATGCATAAACCTAATAAACCATATATGAATGCCGCAATGCATGTAGTGAGCTATCTTAAAGGAGCACTAGCTCAAGAATGTTTTCCCCAGCTTCTAATATCACTATTTCTCTTGTTATGTTGATTGAACTTTCTATACTATGACTTTGTGTTTAGTCACTGGTTATTATATATTTCTTAATAGAACCAAAAGAAACAACTATGTCAATATCTTTTATTGAAGTTGAAAACCAGTCTATCACTATTACGTGTTTCGTAATTATTTAGCTAGCTGTAAGAAAATAGGTTTACACAACAGTCGAAAAGCAACGACTAAAATAATCACTGTAAAATAGTTCTACGATAATAATTTTTTAACCATTGGCTTAAATCTAATTGTAGGCAATGGTTTTAGAATAGCGATTTTAAACCATTGCCATGGGGTACATTATACAACAGCTAGACAACGATTTTCAAATATCGTTGCATAAAATTTATATTTTAGCAAAATTTTTGCTATCATTGCCTATACATTTGTCTATATGCAAAATTATTATGGTTATTGCTCAAAATTAACATATTCTATAATGCTAAAATAACCATTGTATAAACATATAATTTTAAATAGCGATTTTTATAGTCATAGGCTAAAATGATACTTTTAAAAATAATTTATATAAAAATTATTGTATAATTTATATAAAAATAGCGATTTTTATAGTCATAGCCTAAAATGATACTTTTATAGTCATAGTCTTTAATCATAATTTAGAGCAACGACTATAATAATCATTGTATAAAGTGATTCCTTATAGCAACGAGTAATATAATCATTACCAAAAATTAGATTCTTTCGTAGCAAAGTTTAGAGCTGTTGCATAAAAATGATGCTTTTAGGCAACGGCTTGTGAAACTACTGCTCGAAGTGATGATTTTTACGAATGATATGTATAACTGCTATCTAAATTGATAGTGTTTAGCAACGATTTATCGAAATATTGCCTAAAATGATAGTTTTACTAATGGTTCCATTTACCTTAACATAAAGTGATGCATTTTTGCAACATATGATGGAATTATTGCATAAAGTGATGTTCATTAATAGTAAAATATAGAGCTATTGTATAATGTAATATTTTTGGATGACGACTTATATAACTCTTGCCTTAAGTTATATAACCATTTAGTAAATTAATATTCTTCTAATATACTAATTAATATACTTCTAATTAAATAATTGATGTTCTTGATTAATTCATTTTAGCAATATTTTTTGCTATTATTGTCTATACATCTGTACATATGCAATTAGCCCAACGGCTAATTGTAAAAAGATATTTATGAAATATTAAAAATTAAAAAATTAGTTCATATTTGAAGATTTTAGTCGAACTAATACAAATTTTTCTAAATTATCTTCAAAGATATGTACATACTAAATTAGTCATTGGTGAACCAGAAGGATCACCAAACTCAATGTGGACTACTTTCTCCTCAATCACATCAATTGAAGACCATAATAGATAATAAATAATTTAGTAATTATTTAATATTATTTTGATTAAGTAATTAATAAATACTTCTCACTGACGAATATCCATTTTAAGTAGGTTTGGGGTTGGATTTCAATCATAATTGAGTCAACCCATGTCGGTCTTTTTATTAAATAGGCTAGGTTCAAGTATAGATCTTTAACCTATTTAACCTGTTTCAATCTATTTAACAATTGAGTTGGATTACGATCTGACCCATTTAATCTTTTTAAAACATATTTGTGACCTATTTAACCTGACCCACTTAACCTATTTAACCTATTTAATATGGCTTGACTTGTTTAATAAATAGATTATATGGGTTGCGTTGGCTCATCTATTTATTTAATAGATTTGGTTTACACATAATTTTTTGACCTATTTAATAAATAGATTGAATTCAAAATAATAAATTTCTGACGTGATACATATTTGACCCAATCCATATATGATCTGATATGACCCGACTGCCGCATCTATTTTCAAGTTTCCTTTAAATAAATTTCTTATAATGTTAGGAATCTTATTAGGCTCCATAAAAAATAGACATCACTCATGTTTCCTTTTTTTAAGCATCAAAGAAAATGGATATGTGAATGTATAAATTTTATTAAAAAATAAGCATAATAAGTGGATATGAGGATGTGAACATAAAATCTATTAATGGTCAAATCATTAGATTAACCAATAAACCCTAGCTCTTATATATTTGTAAGTTAATGAATAAATATATTTATACCATTCAACCGCTTATATATAAAATCCCCAATGCAAGAACATTTCCAACGGGAGATTCCTAAGGACGTGAAAAATTAAGGGAAGATGGCCCACTCACGTCTTGTCTCTGTGGATACCTAAAAAATTAAATAGTCTTCCCTATTCGCCGCTCTAAGCCTCCCATGCGATTGAACCTCCTGAGGACATAAAAAATAGAAGTGGAAACATTGAAAAATCAACGAAATAAAGGACGGATAGAAAAATTAAGGTAAGACCTTTCCCTCATAGATTGATCATTCTCCTTTAGTTTTGTCTTTTTTCTTATTTCGTTGTCATTGTTTGGAGATCTATGGGGAAGGAGAGTATCTGAGGATATTGGAGGGGTTTCTTAGGTTCTAATTGGGATTTTCTCAATGATATGGGATTTTATGTGAGTTATGGCGGTACGAGTTTGAGGTTTTGGAGAGCGTAATCTGGATAGAAGCATGATATTTGTAGGGTTTGGAGATTGTTGATTGAAAGGATTTTTCAAATGATAACAAGAATACGATACTAAATCCACGGTGTGAGACTTGAACTAGGCTAAGTTCCCCCTTTCTTAATAATATGATACGAAATCCATAGTGTGAGACTTGCACCAGGCTAAGTTCCACCTTTCTTTAGAATTTATGGAGTTGCATTCTCATAATAACATGAATATGATACCAAATCCACGGTGTGAGACTTATAGTAGGCTAAGTTCCACTTTTTGAACTCTCATGTGGAAAGTAAAGTTATCAAAGGGTCAACATACCTGTTATTCTATCGAAAGAAAAAATTATAAATAAATAAAAAAAAAATCTAATGGTTGAGGAGATTGAGACATTCTAGAATTATTAACATAGATGGGTTTTTGGAGGTTGGGTTTGAGTGGGCACAACTTAGAGGCTTAGGCCAAACTTAATAATTTACTAAAATTTATATTTATAATTTTATTTATTTAGTTGTTTGATATGAAGTAGTTTTGAATAGTGAATAACGGTTCCTTTTCAAGTGTTAAGCTTTCAGAATATTAAATCTTTTAATTTAAAAGGTGGCACCTATAACAAATTGATAGTGCTTCAGTTACTTGTTTTATTTTACATGACACATCAGCTAACATGAAACACATATCCATATATATGTTGTTTAGTGAATATTAGATCATTCTTCAGCTTATCAATCTTGACTTGACTCCTAAATTTTAAAAGAATAGTAATAGCAATTTAGGCTGAGGCTTTGATTGTTACAATAAAAGAAGGACACTACTTTAAATATCCAAAGTTCAAACATCGTCTTTTATTGAGAATCATAATCCCACCAAGCAAACTCATTTGTTTTAAGCTTAATTCTTAATTTTTTAAAAAATTTAGTTATAACTTTAAAATCTAAACTTGGTTGATTTTATAATCATATTATCAATTATAGTTCTACATACTTTTCTCTTAAGGTTTGTTTGAATAATTGGATCCAAAATCTTATAAAATTTGTAGGTTAGATGGTATAACTAGCAAAATCAGACCATGCTAGATCTAGATAAGAGTTGAAATCCCATGAAATTATATTTTATTATATATGATTAATTAGAAAAAATAAGTATTTTATACTAACTTTGTATGCATATTTTATATTCCTTAGTTTCTACTCTTTGGAAGATTGATATATGGATAAGAGCTGGATGTTAAAACCATGAACAAGTAATATATATATTAGTAGGGTACAACAGTTCTTAGATTATGCATTTACTAAGTTAATTAGCTGGAAGGGAGGAAATCATATGTTCATATGTGAAATGTTGCAATGCTTATTGGTTCAAGAGAAATATTGTTGCTGAGCACTTGATATGCAAATATTTAATCTGACATATACCGATTGGATTTTTTATGGGGAAGGAGATATAGATGATAATAGTGAGGATGTTGAAGAGGGACAGAAATATGATGATGGCATAAATACTTTATTATATGATACTTTTAGAGATATAGAAGGAGAATGGATTAGTGATGGGCCTAATGCAAATGCTACGAAGGTTGTAGGAAAATATATTATTCCTGATGAAGGCAAAAAATGGGTTTTGCAAGTAGTTGCAGATGTTTGGAGAGGTTACAAGTGTAGGTTAAAAAAAAAATTATTAAGATATAGCACAAGAGAAGAGAGATTGACTAATAAGTCGGAATGAATATCAGACTCACATTTTGAAGTACTTTTTAATTATTGAAACTAAAAATATGAAGGTAAATAATACTTGTAATACTTAAGTATAACTTTCAAATAGTGATTTATTATAATAATTTATAAATATTTTATATCTAATTCATTATCTATTATTTTATTTCATTATATTTTGTTGTTACAAAAAATCAGTGAGAAAATCAAGCAAATCGGAGAAAGCAAGAGTACATGCATAGATTTGGTCCTACAAGCTTTACAAGGATTCGCAAGAAGTTATTATGTTTAATTTATTATTGTCTTATACTTATTTATATATAATCTGTCAAGATGTAAATATATTATGGGCTGGTTAGGTTATTTTATATAAAATTATCTTATATAATTTTTGGTTTATTAATATATATTGTCAATCATATTTGATGATGATATTATATTTTCTTGTATTATTATTTAACCATCATATATCATGAAATAAGCTAAATATCTTTATGATTCTATTAATAATTATTTTTGATTTATGATAATATAATTGAATTTTAGACAGCATCAAATGAGAATAAGGAACTACCATCACAAATTCAAATATTTCTTTAAACTTGTAAACCTAAAGGAGGAAAACAAGCTGGTGAGGATACAAGTGCTAAAATTATAAGTTGCATAATTTATATAATTTTTTTAACTCAAAAAGTATGACATTAAACATGTTTATTTATTAGTCTTGAATAAAATTATGACTAATCATATTTAATATGACTGATTGTTGGATATTGTAGTCTCAGCTAGAGAAATATAATTTAATTTAAATTCAAAGAAAAGTAGTGCCAGTGCAGAAAAGTTACAAAAATTTTAGAAAAGAAAATCTAGATACGTGCATCTCTATAGAAGGGGGGTCACTCAAAATGACTTACGTAAAAATCCACTTATGACAATTATTTTGAGAGAGCCCAACAACAAAAGATGGACAACTTTAAAAAATTATGCAGAAGAATATGCAGAAGAAATTTGATGAAGAGAGTAAATATGGTCCAGAAGTTTGATCAAAAGAGAGCGTACATGGCTCATAGATTTCAAATGATGCTCACACAACTACAGCAGTATAATTCAAAATTAGTTATTTCACAGAAATTAACAGACTTCTAATTAGTGAATAATCGATCTCCTAGTAATTCAACTAGTAAAAATGGGATACCACACATGACTGAACCATCTTCAGTTGGTGCACATGATCCTTCTTCTTTATAAGCCTGTATGAGTTATTTTCTATATAAATATTTAGATTGATTCATAAAAAATAATTATTTCATTATATATAGTAAATCAATATTATTTAGTATTTTGATTATTCAACATTATTTCTTATATTATTTAATTTTCATTCATGACAGATGCATGCTTTAGAGGGAGATAATGCTATGGATAAAGAAGATCATCCATTGAAAAGACAATCAAAAAAAATACAATAACTATTGAATATTATTTTTATATTTCTTTGAATTTTGATAGTTGAATGTTGATGGTTTATGAAGTTATGGACTATATTTTGGTATTCATACAGTGTTGAGATTTTATTGTGATAAATATATTTTATAACTATAATTTTAATTATTCTATGTGATTATAATTTATCGTGTTTGAAAATACAAGTTATTGAGCAAAATATTAAAATAGGATATGCAATAATTATATTTTAAAAATATAGGTTATAAATGTAAAATAGAATAAGCAATAATTGTAAACTATTGTTTAAAATAGGATATGCAATAATAGAAATTTATTGTCTAAACATAATAAATCATTGTCAAAATATCTGATAAAAATATTATCTAAATAAATAAGTATCGTTGGCTAAATATAAAAAATCATTGTCTAAAATGAAAAAAAGTGTTGCAACAATATTTAGAAAACTATTGCTTAAATATGAATAACAATTATATAAAATATAAAAATCACCATCAATTCCTTCCGAACATCATTTCCTAACCAATCATAATTGCTGCAAAAAATTATAATTAATTATTGCATAAAATGAATAATTATTGCTAATTACTATAAAATATATTGCTTAAATAAGAAAAATCATTACGAATATCTCAGAAAAGTGCTACTTTAGCAAAATAACTATTGCATTTGTTTATTATAACCATTGTAAATACTTATTAAAATCATTGCATAAGATTTTATTAAGCAGTAATTATTTAATCATTAGCTTAAAATCAAAATACTATTGCTTTTGATTTTAGACAACAGTCGCATTAGCAACGGCTAGCAAACCATTACCAAAATATTAGGCAATGATTTTAAACCTTCAAGTAATATTTTTTGGCTGTTGTCTAAAATTATTCTTATTGTAGTCACTGATCTTCAGATATCACTGTTGTTAATTGCAAGATAATTAATAATAATCTGATCACAAATTTAAATGTCATGACTCATTGTAATATATTTAGCAATGGCTTAGTGGGTCACTAAAAAGCTAGCATTGCTAAAAACTTAGTGGTTATTCGTGTTCCATTACTAAAAGCATGTTGCTAAAAGTGCCTTTTTATTGTACTTTCTTGGGCTTTCTATTGCATTTTAATCTATTTTATCTAATTGGAATGAAACACATTTTAGTGGAAGGCGGTTGCAAAAAGCTTTTGAAACTCGCACTACAAGATATTCGGCCTCATTTAGTCATAGTGAGGAGTTATGAAAAGTATTATGAAGTCAACTCGATTCTTTACAAACCAATTTTCCTACAGATCATAACCTAGAAGAAAATAGGGCAATCTACATGAATATTAGATGTTTCAATGATGAGCCTAAGATACAACCTTGCCTGATTTCATACCGATGTTGTCTGCAGACTAATACCATATTAGAGAAATTGTAGGTGCACAGAATGAACTATTATTGGATCAACAAAGAAATGAATGGTGCCAAGAAATTATCTTAGTTGGATGTTGGAAACATCACTGATGATCAAATATTGAAAACTTTATTATTGAAGGAAACCTGAACATGTAATTCTACTAAAATAATCTTTGATCGATATTTAAATTAATTATTTGGTATATTTTGTAGCTTTCACTTCTAGAAGCAAAGAAATCTAGGAACCTGCTTTTGCTTTCTATTTGCTTTTCAAAAAACCATTCTATTTATTAATTAAATTAAGATCTTTTTAGATACAGATTTATTACTTACAGAAAAGTGAAAATAAGAGCACAGAATGGCCGTAATTCCATGCAAATGCTATCTCCAAATCAATCTCCAATTGTCATTTGACCAAATTGTAGGGAACAAAAATACGGAAACCACGACAACATTAAACAAGCCCTAAAATATCAATTTGAGAAAAGCTGTGATAACCCGGCCCAATTGGGCCCAGATCAGCCCACAATCAAAAAAAAAAAAAAAAGGGTAGAAGACTCCCGATCGGAGTCTTCCCCTTCTCCGGCTCCGATCATGAATCGGAGTCCTTGAGGGACCCTACGACAAGCCCTATAAGAACCCCCCTCCTCTCCTCTAAGAGAGGACACATCAGTCACCGACGATCGCCGGACGTTCCTCTCCGATTTT
>KE505672.1:208197-220084 GCA_000441515.1 Elaeis oleifera
GGCAAAAAGGAATCCAGGCTTGAAGATCTGCATGCAAGCTTGGAAATTTGTAAATGAGGTTTAGATATATGACGATCATGAACTTATAGTAAGTTATTTATGAATGTAGAGATTTGGGTTGGTGCTTGCTTTTGGATTTAGATGCTCTGAACCAATATTGGTTCAATTATTTGACGAATAATGGAATTGAATCTTTTATTTGATGAATTTTAGATGATTATGATGGATTGGCTTCGTGTTATTGTGGGCTCCATCCCTCGGTAACATGGCCGTGTTATGTCCCGAATTTGGGGCGTGACAAAAGCAATAAAAAATGATTTAAGCACAACATTGAAAAGCATTCCCACATCACTTTCTTAATTTATTTTTGTAGAGCACCAATATATTAGCTTGATAAACGAAATCAAATGCCAACAAATATTTCCTTTCAAGTATAAATTCCAAGGACCTTATCATTATTGTATGTATTTTCATTCAAATCATAGAAAATCACAAGGTAACGTTCATGCTAATCCATGAAAATCGTGTTCTGTTTCATATTTGTATATGTACACAGTTGCACATTCAATTAAAAAATGCATGCAGATTTGTATGTTTTCAACTTAGCATTAGACAAGAAAATGCATATGCTCAGTAAAAAGGATTAGAAGATAGATGAAGCATAATTTGAAAGGATGCATGTATGGCACATAGAACAACTCTTCACATTATCTACACACATGACCAAGATCAACACTCTCAACATCCCATTGATAAAATATGTACATCAACTGATCAGTAAATCTGCCTCTGGTACATGAAATGCCAACGAAAACACTTACATGAAAGCTCATTACTTGTACAAGTTTATGCTAAATTTAACAGCCAAGCCTTAAAAGCTAGAGTAAATTTGCCATTGGTTCAAAATATGTTCAAAGTTGTCATTGGATTTCTCTACAGGATGAGTATGCATCCCCTCATAGGTGGTCACCACAATCCCTTCATCCTTTGACAGACGTTGAATTTGCTTCTTTACATCGCAACCTTGATGTGTGCATCGATAATAGCTTCTGCAACCATAGTATATAAAAGCAATGGAGGATATTTCTATCACCTTGTTCCTATGAAGATGTTTATACACAAGTCTTCTTAGGAAATGACTTAGTTAAGCAATCTATGAATTCACAAGTAAGATACTCATGAATGCATTATTCTTTACTTGGTAAATTTGACTTTTTCGAAAGAAAGTTTTTCATTTTCTTCTATGACAATATTTACATTATAGATGCTATATAAAAGCAATTTGTTTGAAAATTTTAGTTTATTTTGTTGTTATAGTTGGACATCTTGGAACAAATAATACAGCATTTTTGATTCACTAGTTTATAAAAATTCAAATGACAAACATGATCTAAATTGATAAACCCATTAATTAGGAATTTGGAGATGAATAAAGTTGTCATTTTCCTCTTCAATGTTATCAAAGCCACTACAGCGTATATCTACTACTAACAAAGAAAATAAATATCTTTTATCCTTTCTTCCCATATAGCTTTCCATTCCATAATAGATACAATTATTTATACATCACTGAATAATGATGGCCTCCTTACAAAAAGTTAAGTTCGTGACTTTTCATGTACATCTATCTTCACATATCTACTTGTGGTAGTCTTTATATTATCTTAATCTTCACCAAAGTTAACTATTTCTTAAGTTCCTCTTCACCTAAACCATTCATCCACTCAAGGCTAGTTAATCACAGATGCACGTCTTGATGCCGTCACTCTGATAAGCAACACATGGCCACATAACA
Source organism: Elaeis oleifera (assembly GCA_000441515.1). Classification (NCBI taxonomy): domain Eukaryota; kingdom Viridiplantae; phylum Streptophyta; class Magnoliopsida; order Arecales; family Arecaceae; genus Elaeis; species Elaeis oleifera. The sequence goes on from KE505672.1 coordinate 209,993, forward strand.
TGATTTGAGGTGGGAAACTTCTACGTCATACGAGCTGGTCTACATCAAAATTCTAATAATCATTTAACAAATATTTCTCGAAGAATACGATGCAGAATCTAGAGACCAAGACGGTGGGTTTCTAGTGATGCGCAAAGACAGCATCCAAACTTTCAAATGATGATTCTATAGCATATGATGTGGCTGAGTATGACCACATAAATTTTATTCGTAAATGAAATTTTATGCAGAATATATTATTCCGGAATTTTTTGTTAGTCTGTTGTTTGTCTAAATGTTATTATCTTAGCTATCGATGAGCAACTTAAGCAACTTCTTTTGATCCAGGCCGATGGAGTTTTAGTTGCTTCGTTTGTTATTTTATAGCCTTCCGATGGCCTTTAAGGTTGGGTGACCCTTTAGACAAACTTGTAATTTCATAGGTTATTTTATGAATGAATCAACCCTATTCTAACTCTCGTGATCAACTTCTTAGCCATCACCTTTTTTTTTTTTTGAATGTAAATAGAAGTGAAGGGATTCCTTCTGAATTTTATTAGCAAGAAGAAAGTTATACAAACAGAATCAGATAAGAAAACAGAGAAAGTGAAAAGAAAACCCCTGCAAGACCAACAAAGTGACCAACATAGTTACAAGCCAGGAACTCAGCAAACAATGACAGGAAATTTCAGCAAGACACTGCAAACAGAAATTCTGTACACATCCTTACATCATAGGAGATAGAGTATTTCGGCCTCTCCCAAAGCCTCTGATGGCATTCTACCAAAAAAAAAAAAGTCTCTGATGGCATTTCTGCACCGTTGGTCAGCAGAGATGTACCCATGATTGGAAACATGGAGGATTCTCTTCTTAGCTATAAATTTATCCTCTTTCTATAGTATTGGGAGGATCCCTCACAAATGTAGAATACGGATTCCCGCCTAAGATCGCAAATGCTAGTGATGATATGAATACCACAGGAAGAAGGAAGAAGAGAGATGCACAAAAGACACAATCAAATAACGTGAATCGGCTCAAAGCTTATCTCTACAGAGCATTCAAGCTTCGCTATGAGAGAAAATAAATATAAGAGGAGATCACACCCTTTCAACTCTCATACATCAATCTCTCTCTCTCAACAAGAAGTACAAAATCCTCACAAATCTCTCAAAATAATCTCCAAAGAGATTTTGTGCTACTACTAGCCGCGATAGGATGGTACCAGCCACTCTTTTAACAAACTCCATAGCCGTCTATCCCAAAGCCCTGACTCAGAGTCCAAATCACGTCGAAGATGTACAAAGAGATCTATTAGGACTCTAGAACCCATCCAAACTGTCTGATCGCGCCGCAAGCTCCCATAGCCGCTCGATCATGCATTCCATGAGATGGACCGTGCATAGACTGCGTAAAGTGCCCCTGTGGACTGTATCTCTCCCTCCTGGACCACGCAGTCCATGTGAAACATGGTGGATCATGTGAGGCGCATGCTTGGACCGTGCCTCACACGTCCTAGGCCGTGCATGGACCGCACGGTGGACCGCGCATCCAGCTGGGCTATGTGCTTCAGGCCGCGTGCTTCTGTGGGCCGCACCTGCAAGCCTGCACGCCTACGGTCCTACACGCTTGCGGGCCTACATCCCTACGGGCCGCATCTCTGGGCCTGCGTGCCATGGGCTTTATGTCTTGGGGCTTGTTGCTGTAGATCGAATTCAGGATAGTAAAATCCAACAATCTCCACCTTGACTCAACATTCAGCCTCCACATAACTTTGAGAGCTTCTATATGATCTCGCCTCCATGCCCTGGGATAAATGTCTGGCTGCTCATGGATGGACAAACATGGAAGTCGAGTCAGACCGCTCGATCCCATCTCCATCATGTGCTGTGACCTACCTGATCTAAGACTTGCTCGGAGTAGCCTCTTGTGGCAATAGAAATTTCGCTTTGCGATATCACCTGTCATTCTCTCGAGTCTTCCATCTCGTGTTCAATTCATCTATACCTAAAACTCCACCTCGCATTAAGCTTTCACTGGCACCTAAAGCTCCACCTCACATTGAGCTCCCTGCCGAAAGATAGTGTCCTCCACACTTCTTCCCTTCATAACAACCCTACTACCACACACAACCTTCAGGATTCCATCATCAGCTTCCTATCCGTAACTACTTGAATTCAGTCAACTTAGTGAAATCAGATTACTCTTGAAATTGAGTATGTATCGGACCTCACCTAATTTTTCACTCTCCATCATGTGTCTGTAAGCTGATTGTCCCAATGTCCTTAATTGCACAGCTCGATCCATCCGACAAATGAACAGTGCCCTCACCATTCTCTAGGGAGTTAAATAGCTCTACTCTATAACAAATATGATGCGAATATACTGAATCGAAAATTCACTGAGGAAAAGAAGTAGATACCTTATCTAAAACCATAAGCACATCATCAGTCTCATCAGTGTCACTACCATGAACCATCATCGCAGTAGCCTTCATTCGATCTCTGAGCTGGACAATCTCTAACTCGATGTCTCAACTCATCACACCGATAACATCTGATCATGTAGATGTCCCTCGACTTAGATCTGGATCGTCCATCTTGTGATCCACTATCGCTCGTCCTCTGCCACCATCATCTCTAATCACCGTCGAAGCCAAGTCACCGCCTGAACTCAAAGCGTGGTTCTCTCACCTGAGAATCTTATTCTGAAGAAGTACATAAGTGACCTCATCTATTTTGATGGTGCTCATTTCACAAGAAGAGCAGTCGCCAAAGATTCAAATGAAGGAGGAAGCGATGAAAGCAAGACCAACATCCTGATCTTCTCCTTAACCTTCTCACCAATGTTGAGGAGATCAGTGAAGATCTTTTGAAAGTTGCTGAGATGCTCCTATATACTCTGTCCATCGCTCATCCACAACTGATAGAACTACTTTTCGAGAAATAGAGTATTGGTGAGTGACTTCACCATATACATCTCCTCGAGTTTAATCCATATCACCATCGAGGAAGTCTCGCTAAGTACATAGATCACCATATCATCCATCAAGTACAAACAGATCGTACTGACCACCTGCATCTAGAGCTGCTTCCAATCCTTTTCTTTTGCATGGTAGTCGGCTTCTTCTGGCATAAAAGAGTATCAATCAACCTTTGTTGGACGAGCATATCATTCACCCTCACTTGTCATAGAGAGAAATTACTCTTTCCATCATACTGATTAATCTCTACCTTAATAAGCATGTCTTCTCTATCTTCTTCAATCTCGATCAACACCATCATAATCCGGATAACCCCATGTTCTGATACCACTTCTTGGGAGGATCCCTCATTAGTGTGGAATACGGATCTCCGTCTAAGCTCGCAAACACTAGTGATGATGTAGATACCATAGGAGGAAGGAAGAAGAGAGATACACAAAAACAATCAAATAACGTGGATCAGCTCAAGACTTACCTCCATGAGACATACAAGCTTCACTATAAGAGAAAATAAATACAAGAGGAGATCACACACTTTCAACTCTCATACATTAATCTCTCTCTCAATAAAAAGCACAAAACCCTCACAAAACTCTCAAATTAACCTCCAAGAGACTCTTTACTGCTACCAGCCATCACAGGATGCTACTAGCCACCTTTTTTAACAAACTCCACAGCCGTCTGCCCCTTTAAAAGCTCTAAATCAGAGTCTAAATTGCGTCCAAGATGTACAAAGAGTTTTGCTAGGACTCCAAAACCCATTCGAATCATCTGATCGCGCCCGCAAGCTCTCGCAGCTGCTCAATTGCACATTCCATACGATAGACCATGCATAGACCACGTGAAGCGCCCCTGTGGACCGCATCTCTCCCTTCTGGACCGTGAAGCGCCCCTGTGGACTGCATCTCTCCCTCCTGGACCGTGCGATCTATGTGAAATGCGGTGGGCTGCATGAGGTGCATGCTTGGACCATGCCTCACGCATCCTGGGAAATACGTGGACCGCGCGGTGGACCATGCGCACCCATGGGCCACACCCACAGGCCTGCACATCTATGGACTGCATCTCCAGACCTGTGCATCGTGGGTTTCTCTATCTTGGGCCTCACTACTGTGGGTCGAATTTGAGACGGTAAAACCCAGCGTATGGTTCATAAATTTCTTGTGGTCACTATGCTTGCACTGCAGCCAATAGTTTTCTGTCAGGTCTAATCAAATTCTCAAATCCATCAAAATCTAACCTAAAAAAGATCTGTTAAGTATCATTCTTTTTACATCACTTATTTGCTGCAAGTTTCAAGCTGTCATTCTGCTAGTTGGATTTGCAGCACATCTAGGATTTATTGCCTCCATTCTTTATCCGGTAGGATCACCTAACCCATTTTGGACAATGCAGGCTACTTCGGATAGGTCTAAAAAAGTTTTAAGAGGTCTAACTTTCACACATATTGTTCATTTGAAATTATTGTTATTTTTTTTTCTAAAAAAAAAAGAAGGAACCTTCAAGATCTACATGTCAATAGGCTTGTTGAGCTTTGAACGAGCCCATTTTCAGGTTGTAAGGCCTCCACAATGCACTGCCAAATAAATTTTATCATTTTTTTTAAAAATTGACCTTATTGTTTTTTTATTTTGGGAGGAATGAGGCAATGAGATGGCAAAGTTGATGTCTAGATCTCGATCTAGGATGACTTTAGCTTTTCCATGACTGTAATTCATACTCTTGCACAGTCGAACCAATCCATATGGTCTGGTTTGAGGCATACCATAATGAATTGGTGCATTGATTAGCTCAACTGTCTAGGATGATGAAGAGCTCAAATCAGTTCGAACTAGTCTTAACTGATCAAAAATTGCCCTAATCATAGGGGAGAGGGATAAGACATTTCTATAGCCTTCTTCTCCCTTTCTTCAGAAAAGAGATTGGTTTCAGCATGGAGAATTCAAGGAAGAGGGAATTTTAGCCGATTTTAATCCTAAATCCAAGCAAAATAAGGTATAATCTCTTTCCTTTCTTCATTCCTCTTTTTTAAAATCATTTTGATGCCTAAAATCGGGTAAAAATTTGTAAAATCATAAAAATTATGCCAAAATTTTTGTTTTCATATGATTTCATGATGTTGCGATCTAAGCATGATCTTTGTATGAAAGAAAAAATCATCATTTTCATCAATCACATAATTTTTTAGATTAAAAATATACTTAAAAATCATAGCATATTAGGAATATGCGTGTTACTTATTATCTTATTCTAATAGCAATTTATCTAAATATAAATATGGTTATGGGTACCAAATCTAAGTCAATGTCTACTATCCTCCACAATCTTAACTAGATTGTAGATCATATTTTACAATTGCAATCTCTTTCCTACAATGGAGTGGGATGGCTAACCTAGCATCAGATAGAGAATCCATATCTACCAGGGATTAACTTGAAACTATTGATGTAGATTGGGCATAGTTTTTGAGTAAGAGTCATGTCCAAGGTCCCAACTATAAATAAAATCCCAATATCCATGAGTGGTATGGATATTGCCCGAGTAACTAAATATTGGTATTCTTTTTATAATTCAAACTAGTTTGATATATATATTACGAATTGAATACATTTAATTATCACAATTGCATCTATTGAATAATCATACGACCTCTCCAAACTAATATCATATAAAACAACACTAAAATAACCCTAAAATCATAATTTAAACATTTATAATTAAATAAACTTCAAAAAGAAAATTAGAAGAATGATGAACTATTATCGAACTGGTATGCATTGACATGCCAAGTGTCAATATGGTATGGTTCGGTATCGTAGATATATCGGTACTTGATTGATATGATGCTTAGTATGAAATCAAGGACCTTGTTCATATGACTTAGTTACAATTTTATAGAAGTTCAAATATCTTCTTGCAATTTGTTTTAGGATTAGATCAATGAAAATAAAAGGATTTGAATCCTACTTTTGAATTATTATTATTTTACTCTCTCTCTCTCTTTTCTTTTTTTTCAATAAAGCCAAGTGGAGCAAAAAAATTGTTTCTTCGGAAACCTAGACCCAAGAGCCTTCTTTTTCAAATCCTAGACTTGACCAACCATAAATGTGCGCTAAAACATTCATGCTTCCTCCATTAAAACCCTAACGCATGCATCATGATCTATATCAGGACTTGAACCCTTCCTAGCCTTATAATGAAGGCTAGAGGACCAAAATGAATGTCGAGGACAGCCAACACAGGAGTTGAGTTATGTATGGATGGCATACTCGGAAGAGGTTTCCTTGTCGTTTGATAATGAAAACAAATAGATCTTGAAGACAAATGGAGACTTCAAATATCTTGAACCCTAGCCTTTTTAGGAAGACTGAAGGATCGGAGTTGAGTTAGGCACGGACAGCATACCTAGAAGAGGTTTTATGCTGTAATATGAAATATTTTAGCTCTTGCAGTAACATCAGCAACACATCATTGGAAAGAGATTATACATCACTTTTAACAAATAATTTTGCCATTTTTGCGTGCTAGCTGATTCCAGACCGACATCCCGTCTTCTTATTTTGACTTTTGTAATCCTTGAAACCGATAAAGAACCCTTGAACGTATTTATTATCCTACATCAATGTAAGGAGAAATACCAAAATGTAGGAGACATCACAAAATTATTTTGTGAGTTCCACCAGCCTTGCCGGCAAAGTGATGATGAGTTTCATTCAACCAAAAGCATTCGGTACCACTAGAGGAATCCTCCACCGCTCTCAGCAATGTCACTCCCTAAAGCCTCCAAACAAGTAAGACAAACCACTCCTTGTTATCGAGAGGGCCTTTCCATGTAATAGCAATTTGTCAATTCTTACTATAGAATATGAATTTTTTAACTTATAAAAAGATTTAAATTTAAAATAAATCATTTTTTTATCTTTTAAATTTTAGTTGTTTAAAAGCTTTAAAACATCTTTTGAATTATCTCTTTCCATAGAATATGGAGGTGTTTATTTGGGAGGAGTTGGGGCATGCAAAGGGAATGGGATTGGATGACTCCTATTCCAACTATTTAGCTGAGAGAGTCCTAATCTAATTCCGATTTCATAGTGAAATAGGAATAGCCCAATCCTCCTAAGACCGAATCTCAACTCTCTCGTAAGGATTTAAATCTTCATTTCAATTCTGATTCCGATTCCAACTCTTGTCATGAAGCAAACGCTTAAAGGGATATAGCTATTCCGATTCCAATTCCAGTTGCCAATCAAACACCTCCTATGACTCTTCAAAAGAGAATGATAATTTCAATAGAATACGATGTTTCCAAACATCACATCATCTTGGAGTTGTAGCGTTTCCTCAGTCATCCGGATAGAGTCTATAAATAGACTCTAGATCCATCTATCTTGGGATATCTAAACAATATTCAATCTCTCTCTCTCTCTCTCACTTTGTGGTGCTCTATGTCTTCCAAGAGGCTTTTCTTCCATTCTAGGATTCCACCTTTTACTTCTTTTGGCTTTTTTTTATACATCTGAAGAAGTCATTTGGGTCAAGCCTCTGAGTATCATACTTATTAGAAAAATTGCAATCATAGACAATAAAGTCATAAACTTCCTTTTCTTTTGTGTAATTAAATGAGATATCAAAAGTAATAATAATCTCTATAATCTACTTAGGCAATTAATAAGCAAAAATAATCAAGCAACCCATAAAAAGATATTATAATTTTGATGTGAATCTTCTACTATTTAGAATAATAGAATTACTGTAAGTTTTCTCTTAATCAACTAGAGGTTATACAAATATATCATTAAGAATAAATCTTAGCTTCCATAATAAAACAATCATCATCAATAAAGCAAATTTTAATAATAAACAAGAGTAGATCTCACCAAACGTGTGGATGCTTGAAATAATTAATGGAGAAGGCTTTTCAAAGATCGAAATCATTCTTGCTCTCGATGTCAGGAACAACATACCAAAATTTCATCACAATCAGAATATGATCAACCATCCGATCATCTGATAAAGTAGCATCAAAATTCTCTTTTCTTCTTCTCTATTTTATCTTGTGCCACTGCCTCTATTTTCACATCGTGCATGCGAGGCTCCTGTTGCCTTAATAAACCAGAGCCAACAAAAATATATGACCTAACAATCAGTCTTCCTTTATATTTTATTCCAAGAGGGTGTGGATCCCATGTGAGGAGGGACCACACCAACAAATCTCCTTCTCCCAACTCATGTGGGAGGTTCCACCAGACTCAAATGTGAGTTCTCATGCAAGAATTTTATCTTCTCCTACATGACTTTTAACTACTATCTTTTGCTCTAGTTCTCCTTTATCAATGATCATCACATGCTCATAAGGAGAACATCTCTGGGAAGAATGATGCTTTTAATAGATCTTCTCAACTAAGGCTCAACTTGTGGTTCTAGAGGGGCTTGTTCAATACACTTATGTAGTATATCATTATCAGATATGGGTTCATCAACTATGTTATCATCATCTTCATGTGCATCTCCTCCATTATCATTATTCACAATGATAAGAGGCATTGGACCTAGATCAATATAATTTTAGTGATAGATTTTGACTTCTCAATCTTTTCAAAATCTTCAATAGTCTGATTTTCTAGAAATACAATCTCTACTTTGACAACCTTTTTATCAATTGGATCGCATAATTTATAACCAAACTCGTGATGTATATAATCCAAGAAGATACACTATTTAGACTTTTTGTCAAGCTTGGATCTCTTATCTTTAAGGATGTGAATAAATATCCTACAATCAAGCATTCTCAAATGATCATATGAAATATCTTTCTCAATCTATACTCTTTCTGACACATCATCTTGAAGATAAACTGAAGGAGAAAAGTTGATCAAATCCACTATAGTTCTCATTATTTCATCCTAAAAGGATTCAGGCAATTTAGCATGAAAGAGCATACATTGAATTTTTCACAACAGTATGATTCATTCTCTCAGCAACTCTATTATATTAAGGTGTTTAGAAATAATTTCTCCAATCTGATGTCATGATCTCTGCAATATTTTCAAATAAAATCCTGTATTTACCACCATTATCTGCTCGAATACACTTCAGTTGCCTTCTTATTTCTCTTTCAATACTAGCATGAAATGTTTGAACACATTGAGCACTTGGTCTTTAGATTTTAAACAAAAATCATATTTTTTAGAATAATCATCAATAAAAGTAATAAAATATAAAGCATTACCAAGAATTCTAGCATCCATAGTGTAAACATCAGTATGAATCAAATCTAAAATATATGATCTTCTATGTAGAGGGGATTTATAAAACATAACTCTATATTGTTTGCTAATTAAACAATCAGTACATATCTTCAAAGGCGTACCTTTGATAGAAAGGAGTTTCTTTCTAGCAAGGATGTCAAGTTCCTTCTCGCTTATGTAGCCAAGCTACTTATGCCGCAATTTAGTGGAGATATCTTTAGCTGTATTCATGTCCATCTTACATAAGTTTACTTATACATGTAAAATATGCTTGATTTCTTTTCTCTTACTACCACTAGAGAATCTTTGGTGAGCTTCTATTTTTCTTTATTGAAATGGTTGTAGTAACCTTCATCATTAAGTATTCTAGTAAAGATCAAGTGGAGGTGGATATCTTGAATATGTTTCATATTTTTCAGCAATAGTTAGCATCTAATACTTATTTCCAAACAAACATCTTTCATACCTACAATCTTAGTTACTCTATCATTTTCTATCCTGACAACTACCACAATCATCGCTAGTGTAAGATACGAAGAAATTATGTTGAGCAATAATAAGAAAAGAGGCATCTGAGTCAATAACCTAAGTACAATCATGGCATATAAGGTTTATAAAATCATCATTATAAATAATGGCAACATCAATATCAGATGTAACTGTTGCTATATTTTTTCTTCCTTCTTTTCTTCACTTGTCTCTATTGATTGCTCTCTTTTAAATTTTTTATACTCCTTTTTCATGTGCCCTGACTTGCTACAATAAAATATTTAATCTCTTTTCTAAATTTGAATATTTTTTTTGACTTATCATGATTGTTAAAATTTATGAGTTTCTGGTTTTACTCTTCTCCCATCTTTCTATAGTTAATGCTTCTGACTGTAT
>KE505673.1:62289-74194 GCA_000441515.1 Elaeis oleifera
TTTCTGTTGAGGCAGAGAACTGACTTGAGCGTCGGAGGATCTTGCCGGAGCAAACCCAACTCCGATTTAGACTTCTTTTGCAGGTCTCGGTGGCGACCACGGCTCCTTCGACTCCAGCTTCTCTGATGTCGGTGAAATTTTGCACCAACATCCAGTATATAGGATGCTTCATCCAAATCTTTCATAAAAAACTTATACAGTAGCAAAGTCTTGACCGATTGCATCATTAGGATATTATTTTCAATGAGCAGTATGTCATCGACATACAGAATCAAGAAGATAATAGCACTCTTATTTATCTTTTTATACACACATGGTTCATCCTTTATTTTTGATAAAGTCAAACTCTTTGACTGTCATATCAAATCGGATGTTCTAGCTCCTCGAAGCCTGCTTCAATCCATAAATAAATTTCTTTAACTTGCATACTTGATTTGCCCTTCCACTTAAAATAAATTTCTCTGACTGAGTCATATAGATCTCTTCCTCTAGATTACTATTGAGGACAGTGATCTTGACATCCATCTGCCAGATCTCATAGTCATTGTATGCCGCTATAGCAAGTAAAATTCAGATGAACTTGAGCATAGCCACTGGTGAGAAGGTTTCATCATAGTCAATTTCTTACTTTTATTTGAAACCCTTCGCCACCAACCTAGCTTTGTAGATTTTACTTGACCATCTGCTTCGATCTTCTTCTTGAAGACTCACTTGAATCCTACTGGGGTCACACCCTCAGGTGCATCAACCAAGATCTATACATGGTTGGTGTACATCGAGTCCATCTCAGATTTCATGACTTCCAACCATCTGTCTGAGTCTCTACTCATGACAGCTTCTGAATAGGTCAGTGGATCATTATTCTGAATGATATTGATCAAATTATCATTCTCAATGACAAAACCATATCTCAGAGGTGCTTGACGTACTCTATCTGACCTTCGAAGAAGAGGTGTGTACTATGAATGTACCTCATCCTTGGATACTTCTGATTGAGGATCTTCTTATGGTTCAACCATAGGTATTTCTGGATTGGTTTGTAAATCCTGAATTTTCGTAAGTTCAATATTCCTCCCACTGCCTTCTTCTTGGATAAATTATTTTTAAGAAAATGGTGTGCCTACTAATAAATATCTTTTATTCAGTAGGGTGGTAGAAGTAGTATCCATTAGTTTTCTTAGGATACTTTACAAACCTACACTTGTCTAATTTAGCACTAAGCTTATGTCCAAAAATATTTTTGACATAGGCAGGACAGCCTCAAATATTAAGATGTTTAAGATTAAACTTCCTTCCCTTCCATATCTCATATGGTGTGCTTACAACAGACTTTAAAGGCACCCTGTTTAAAATATATAGGATAGTATCTAGGATATATCCCTAGAAAGATATTTGAAGATCTGTGAAGCACATCATGGACTGCACCATATCCATCAAAGTATGATTCCTCCTTTTTGCTATACTATTTAACTGGGGTGTATAAAGAGGGATCTATTCAGAGAAAATACTTTACTTTTAAGATGATCAAAAATTCACTGGATAAGCATTCTCCTCCTCGATCAGATTGAAGAACCTTGATATTTTTTTAGTTTATTTCTTGATCATACTTTGATACTCCTTGAACTTATCAAAGGCTTCAGATTTATGTTTCATAAGATACACATATCCGAACCTTGATAGATCATATATAAAGGTAATACAATAGGAGTATCCTTATCTAGCCTGAGTTGTCATCGATCCACATATATTTGTATGTACTAGGGCTAACAACTCATTTCTTCTCTCTCCATGGCTAGAGAATGGAGTCTTAGTCATCTTACCCATAAGATAAGATTCACAAGTTTCCAATGATTTATAATCATATAGGTCAAAGAATTCTTCTTTGTATAACTTATTTATCCTTGACTCACTAATATGATCAAGGCGGCAATGCTAGAGATATATGATATTTACATCTTCTCTCTCTTTTTTTCATATTTTTTAAATATAAAAATATTTTCATTGAGTGCAAGAATTAAAAGATTATTATTAATATAACCACTGCCATAAAATTTATTATAAAAGAAAATAGAGTATCCATTTCCCATTAGCCTTATTTCATAACCTTGTTTTAACAACAAAGGTATAGAAATAATATTCTAATGACCTTTGGCATGTAATAATATTTTTTTAACTCTAAAATTTTATCCGAAGGCAAAACAAGCATACAGATTTCCACAGCCTCTACCCTAATGGAATCTCCACTTACACCATAAAACTCAAGGTCTCCACTTTTCAGACCTTTGATATCCTATAGTTGCTGTAATAAATTATAAATATGCGATCCACAAGTGGTATCCAATATCCAAGTATCAGAGTCTGAACTACTCAATGAAAAATAGATTTGTATTATATACACACCTTTTGGTGCTATGCTTGCATCCTGCTTCAAGCTTGCAAGATAATTCTTACAATTATTTTCCAAATATCCAAATTTACCACAAAATGAACAGATAATATCTATAAGGGCATTTTTACTTTCTCATTATTATTGATCAATTTAGGATCAGGAATATCCAGAACATTAGAGTTCTTCTCCGATACGAACCTAATTTGTAAGTGTCTCAACCAATCCATATAGTTTGGATCGATCAACATATTTTTATTTATGGTTTCATATAGTGAAAATAAAGAAGTCATAATACAGACTTAAATCTATATAAATAAAGAATAATAGTATAAGCAGACCACTCATATTTGACATACATAACTAGATGAGGTCTTTTAACTAGTTATATTTTTGACTATTTTATCGGATACCATAGCCCTCTCCTATGGTAAACGAGAAATTCTAATCTGATTTCTTAATGAAATTGAGATCCTAATCCCTCAATAAAGCCTTATGAATATCACAACAAACTTCAATGAGCTCAAAGATAAGAAAATCTATCCAATTGCATCTCATGCAATTCTCAACATAAATCTTGCCTCTAAAATTACTCATAGCCTTGTAGATATCACAACAAACTATAGTATTTGGTAGTTAAGTTAGACTTTTCATTTCTATACAGTCATATCTGAAAAAATGCTACCCTTATGGATATCACAACAAAGTAATATATCCAAAATATACCGTAAAGCATCTAATATGCACCAAGACAAACCCACATCAATATCCATAGCTAGCCTTGTGGATATCAAAACAAGCCTACTATGGTTTTTGATAGAATATTGATCAGGCATGAAGGAAGGCATATGTAGTGTTCAAAATATTGAGCTACCTTTATTTAAGATTTGAACTAATCCAATTGGCTAGAAAAGTATTAAGATTGGTGGGGGTCTCCTTGTTGCTTTTCTTAAACAACAATAAAATTGGCCAAGCTAGCAAACAAAATCAATTAAATAACCACCACACTTAAAATGCTCCTTAGACATCAAATAATTAATCGATTCAAGAAATAGGTTAGCTACTAGTTCACAACACTATGACTTAATATGATTTTTATGAGGACTTTAATGGTCTCATGCATATCCTAATTCAATTAATCAAAATGATGCACATTATAGTTGTATCTTTATAAACATAATAACTAATTATAGCATCTAATTATATCTCTAAGGTATGAAAACATAATCATACAATATGATTATAACATAACATCTTAGCATATCATTTGCATGAAGTATTAATAACATGCATTAATATAAAATACTCTTTTCACGATTCTTCTTGGGACATCACAGTGGCATCCCTATATGCCATAAGAGTATCCTATGGAATGGGAAGAAAGGATTTATGAACCCTACTTGCTCTTATGACTGGATGACCTGGTGATGAACCCCAATTTGAGTACTAAGCTACTAAGAAAGATTCTATACATACATCATGCATTTAATATTTAAAATATATCTCTAAGACATGTTAGGTTTTGGATGTTCAATTGGGTTCAACCCTTGACCCGACTTGAACCAAATTAAAAATCCATGCTCGATCATAATCAAGACAATAATTTAACCTTTGATTATATAAATCAAAGTAGGCTTTGATTCTACTATTAGATTTCGGTGGCACAACAGAAGGATTAGGTGTTAAAATTTTATTCAAAACATCTGATGCACCAAAAATCCTAATGCCCAGAAATCCTTGACTATATCAATCAAAATATAATTGAATTAAACTTGGATAAGAAGAATACCTATAGTGCTAATCTAATTTCATGAGGCATCCAAGTGTTATCCCTCCAACGGTGATTCACATAGAAATTGAACCAAAGGTAGTGCTCCTCCTTTACCTTGCTTCAAGAGTTCTAGCCCTAGAACTCGACTAGCCCTGTATCAATCAGATTTCTCCAAGAACCTGACTCGATCCTCTCAAAATTTTTTTTGAGCTTCTGATTTTCTTCTTTAAGACCCTCACAACCCTTGTTTGGATCATATAAGGCTTTGTCTTAAATTTCATGCCAAAAAGATTTTTCTTTCTGCTCATACCAACACGCGCATGCAAAACTTGTTTTGTGCCAAGAGTCTACCACAACTTGGACTCTTTATAATTGGCATTAACTTGAGATGTGACATCCCATTTTGGGTTGCTTCCAGGTGGCACGACCTGACCTAAATGTACACCAAATTAGGCCAGCTAATTAGCAAGAGATAAGACCAAATTGATCTCCCAAGGAGCTAAGGTTTCCACACATGCTAGCATACTTATCGAAAACCCTAATTGAATCCAAAATTTCAATCAATCTTATTAAAAGGGTCTTTGGCCAATTTTTATATGTGTGAGACCCATTGGATTCGACATCTAACCAGTAGTAGGATCGGGTGCAAGTTGACCAAATTTGATTAGATTTCAATCTAACCGATTTAGGTCCGATCGAGCTAATCCGAGTTCAACAATTAGAATTTTTCTAATTGATGATCTAATTAAACTCTTTAATTCGATCAAATCTATAACTTAAGATTAACATTTAACAATATATCATGACTATCCAAAAGATGTAAAATTTGATAAAAATATCAAATATATCTTTTAGTGGTAAGTTATCGTACAATTTAATCCTTCGATCATCTCTGCACTCTGAATATATTCATGAGTATGAAATCATGTCAAACTCAAATACATATTCAAACACATATTCATATCGATTTTCAATTAATCAATGATGACTCTGATGAAGAAGCATTAGAAACTCTTTCTAATCTTCTTTCTGCTTTTAGTCAAAAAAAATTTTCGAGTCATCTAGGAATGAGAATACATAGGATGTGATCTCCTTTTACTAGGAGTGATCGATTCCATATTGACCTACTCACAACCTTTATACACACTCCACCATATCCAAAACACCCGGTACATATCTTAATGGCATGCTTGGGTATGAACCAAAATATGGATTCATGTACATAAGGTTCCATGGTGATCTCAGGTCTAAAAATCACCTACACAACTCCCACTTAGAGAACCATCTTTGACATGCAAGTAAAGCTTCCACAAGATATTTTCTTTCATTGAGTCAATTCAGTAGACTCATCTTCAAGTGAGCACCCAAATTCTTGTATTAGTGTCCCATACACAAGTGGCTAGTGAGATCTGTCACCCTCTCCATCGAGCATACATTGGATGTGCCAGTCTATCTGAAATATTGATCCCTAACTCAATGCTCCTACGATCAGAAATATTTAAGATTAGGATTTTAAAATTTTAGATCTCACTAGCATGACACATTCATGTCTCCTAAAATTATTATCCTAATCTTTGGGATTCATCATAATCTTAGATATAATAAGATGTAGCTAAAATGATGAATCAATAGCTCAAATAATAAATGTCATTACATGAGTTGAAAAATTACAAAGAAAAATCTCATCGCAACACACTTACGATTGGCTTATAGGGCATTCTTCGTTCACAGTTATTATATGATTCAGTCCTTCTATCGTGAGTCCCGACTTGACGGAGATCATGGAAAACTTGTCAGACCACATCATCAGTCATATACAAGATTGGCTCGATTCGAGTTCATTTGTGAATCTCGTGGAAATTCTTTTTTAGTATTCACACTTACTTTGATCAAAAACTTTCTAAACTCAATCTTGCAAATCACATAAGACTTCTCCTTTTCTATCAAGATCGATAGATTCCATCTAGGTGCATCCTACTCCAAACAGCAAACCTGAACCTACTGAAGCCAACATACACAGCAAAGATCCGAATGCTTGGAGAAAATGGATCTAAAATGAGAAGAAAGGTTCAAGATTGATCCCAGTGAATACTTGTCAAGATAGGATGCATGTGCAGCTCAAGAACCTTCAGATCTACGATCATCGACTGTGGTGTATTTTGACCCACATAAGAAATTGAGATATGATCTCAATTTTTTTGTTTATTTTCAAATTATATGCATGACTTAGATCTAAAGCTCGGACAGATATAGATTAGATCTATTGCATGTCGAGTTAAGGGTTTAACCTAGATCTATTTTCACTGTTATTTCAAAATTATTTTGAAATCTATGCATGCTAGTCTACTCGCTTTCTAACATATTGTTCCACCTAACCGTAGTTAGGTTGGTATATTTTTTGCCCAACCATAGTTGGATCAACATATATAGTCATCTGACCTATATCGATACATCGATTTGACCGACCGGATTCGGCATGTAGATTAGCCGATGAATCATTGGTCAAGCATCATATTTGTAGACAGTTGAATATTCAGAGAAAGTTGAAAACCAATCATGTCATTTCGATTATATTATCTCATAAGGATAAATTTACTGATAATATATTCGTGGGTTGTTAGCATTCCACGTCTAAGGGACAGTCGTTCCATCAAGGGTCTCAAGTCGATATGCATCCGAACGAAGGGTTTTGGTCATCTTGTAGGGCCTTCCCAGTTAGGAGATAACTTTCTTACTTTAAAAATTTTGAAACTTCTACTTTCTTAAGATCAAGTCTCTAGGATGGAAGACCTTTGGTTTGATCCTTGCATTGTAATATCGGGCCACTCTTTGTCCGTATGCGGCCATTTTTATTTGAGCTTGCTGCCAAACCTTCAGTAGTATGTTCAAGTTAGCTCTTCGATAGTCGGAGTTACTTGGCTCTGCATACTGTTCGATCCTCATTGATGGTAGCCCAATCTCCAATGGGATCACCACTTCCATTCCTTATGCTAGATTGAACGACGACTCTCCTATTGGGATGCAAAGAGTTGTCCGATAAGCCCATAAGAATCGGTATAACTCTTCTACCCATAAGCCCTTGTATACATTTAGTCTGATTTTGAGACCATGTAGAATCATTCAGTTTGTCACTTTTGCTTCTCCATTTGACTACGGATGGCCAACAGAGATGAGTTTGTGCATAATATGGAGTTTCACACAAAATTTTTTAAACTTCTGATTGTCGAATCATCGACCATTATCGGTAATGATGGTGTGTGGCAATCCGAATTGGCATATGATGAACTTCTGAATGAAGTCTTCTATCTTGCCTTCAATGATTTGCATCAAGGTTCGACTTCTACCCACTTGGTGAAATAATCTACAGCGACAACTAGGAACTTCCTCTGACCAGTCATCGAAGGAAGGAATCGAGTATGTCGATTCTCCATTGTGTGAAGGGCCACGATGTGATAATCAATGTCAACAGACTGGCCAGTTGATGTTGAATGTTGGCATACTTTTGACTTGCCTCACACTTCCAAACAAGTTCGACTGCATCTTTCCTCATGGTAGGCTAGTAATACCCCTGACGTAAGTCTTTATAGGCCAGTGATTTATCCCCCAAGTGATTTCTACAAATTCCTTCATAGACTTCTCAGAGAGCATAATCTACTTCTGTTGGTCTCAGATGCTTGAGCAATGAGAGAGAGAATGACCTCTTATACAGTTGCCCATTCATCAGCACATACTGTGAAGCCATCCATCTTAGTCATTTGGCTTCCAGTGGGTCTCCAGGTAGAATCCTATCAATCAAGTACTGAATGATCGGATCCATCTAGCTTAGTTCATCATTTATTTGTTACACTTCATCGATTTTATTGATACTCGATTGTTCAAGTATTCGATGAATGTTCGGTCGAGTAGGTTGGAAAAATTATTGCAAGCCAAGAAAGTGCATCGGTAAGAGCATTTTCTATTCTTGGAATGTGAGAGATCTCGAAATATTTGAAAGTTTGAATGAGATCCCTTATCCTCTGAAGGTACTTCATCATAATCAGGTCTCGGGCCTTAAATTCACCTTTAATCTGTTCGGTGATCAATTGTGAGTCTGTGAAGACCTTCAATTTATCCACTCCAAGCTCTTTTATCATCTTCAAGCCAGCCAACAAGGCTTCATATTCGACTTGGTTATTCAAAGCTTTAAAGTTGAACCGAAGGACATATTCAGTCACTGCCCCTTCGGAGTTGGTGAGTATAAGGCCGGCTCCACTTCTTTAAGAGTTGGATGCTCCATTAACGTGTAACACCAAAACAAATTCTGATTCAGCCTTCGAGCCTTCACTTTGCTCAATTTGCTCAGATGATTCAGACTTATCGTCAAATTTGTTATCGGGTAAAGTGCACTCGATGACAAAGTCGGCTAAGACTTGAGCCTTCATTGACGATCGTGGATGATACTATATATCAAATTTACTAAGTTTGATCATCTATTTCACCATCCGATCAGAGGTATCTGGTCGATGTAAGATTGCCTTCAAGGATTGGTCTATTAAGATAACTACTAAATGCACTTGAAAGTATGGTCGAAGTTACTGGATCAATATAATTAGAGCATAGACCATCTTTTTTGCCTTCGAGTATCGAGTCTCAGCATCATGGAGTACTTTGCTAGTATAGTAAATAGGTCGTTGAACTCAATTTTCATCTTCTTTGATGAGAATCGAACTAATTGCTTCTAAGGATGTAGTCAGGTAGAGATACAGCATCTCTCCCTCCTTTAGTTTGTAAGCAGTGAGGGAGATGTTAAGTACTTTTTTAGGTCTTCAAAGATCTATCAGCATTCATCCATCCAAAAGAAGTCCTTCATTTGTCATAAACTCTTGAAGAAGGATAGACACCTTTCTGCCAACTTCGAAATAAATCGGCTAAGTGTGGTAATTCTTTCATTCAGTTGCTGTATCTCTTAATTGGAGATGGGATGCTTTATGTCGAGGATGGCTTTTATCTTCTCTGGGTTAGCTTCGATTTCCTATTGCAGCATGAGAAATCTAAAAAAAAATTCTATTGTTACATCGAAGGTACACATAATTGGATTAGTTTCATCTGATGTCGTCGAAGTGTGTTGAAAGTTTTTTTCAAATCTTGGATGTGATTATGGGTTTTGACGCCCTTCACAAGAATGCCATCGACGTAAACCTCCATGTTTCATCCGATTTATTTTTAAATACTTTATTGATCAGCCATTGATAAGTCACTCTGTCATTCTTCAAGTTGAATAATCACTTTGTAACAGTAAATATCCTTGTCGGTTATGAAGGCTGTATTTCTTTATCTTCGGGTGCCATTTGGATTTGGTTATATTCTGAGAAGGCATCTATAAAGCTCAGGAGTTTATGTCTTGATATCGCATCGACCAATTGATCAATCTTTGATAGAGAAAAGCTGTCCTTTGGGCATACTTCATTTAGATTGGTATAGTCGATATAGATTCATCATTTTCATTGATTTTCTTACCATCACAACATTAACTAGCCAATCTAGATAGTTGGCTTTCTTGATGAAGTCTGTCACAAGGAGCTTGTCGACTTCTTCATCGATGACCTTCTGCCTTTCAGGAGCAAAGTTTTTTCTTTTACCTCATCAGTTTAACTTTTGGATCGATGTTTAACTGATGAGTTATGACTTCTTAGTAGATTCACCAGTTGATTTCACTCCAACTTAGGTAGTAATGATCCAATTTGAATAGTTTTAGTCAGATCATCTTCTCTTAATGGGACTGAAACCAGTTGTTCAACTGGCTCATCCCTTTCTTCATTATCCCTTTGGTCTAGTTTATCAATCGATAGAGAGTCTTCAGATTTGTTGCCATCAATAGAGATCATGAAGCAACGTCGGACTAGTAGTTGATCCCTATGCATCTCTCCAACCCTATTTCTTATTGGAAATCCGATAAGAAGATGGTAAGTCGAAACTACCTCTCTCAACGTATTAAGTCCCAATCATTCGAGTATGGTATTATAAGTTGAAGAAACTCGGATAACCATGAACGTTAAGAGGATGGTGCTTTGCCGTAATTCGATTTTGATAGTTAGAGGAAGAGTAATTTTTCCTCTACGTTGACTGCATCTTCTGAAAAGCTGACCAAGGGTGTAGAAACGTTTCTGAGTCGGTCAGTAGATAGTCGCATTTGAGAGAAAGCTGAATAGAATAAACATCCACAGAGCTTCCATTATCTACAAGGATTTTTTCACATCATAATTAGCTATCATCATCAAATGATGACAGCATCATCATGAGGAGTCTATACTCCTCGAGTATCATTATCTGCAAAAGAATTACACTATCTTGTCATTGCTTCTTGGATGATTCTTCTTCAAAATTTGCCCCCCAATCTCTCGGTCACTCGAAAATCATATTGATAACTCCTGCCGTTGGTCGATTGTTATTTACTTCCTTAGGTTGAAGCTGAGGTTGTTAGTCGGTAGGAGGTTAAGTCAGACGATCGTGTTGATACTTTCCAAGATAAACCCATCAGATCAGATCTTCTATCTCATCCTTCAATTGAATACATTATTCGGTATTGTGATCATGGTCACGATGGAACCAATAGTACTTCCTCTTGTCACGGCTCCTTAGGGATGCTTTCATTGGCGGGAGACAATGAAGGTAGTCTTCTCTCTCTATGTCCATTAAGATTTGTGTACAAGGAGCAAAGAGAGGAGTGTAGAAGTCATACTTGTAACCATAGTTATTTAGTTTTGGACTCCGTCGGTGGGGTGAAGCTCCTTTGTTAGTTGATACCTTACTTGGTTTAGCTAAAGCTCTATTCTTTACTTCTCTTTCCTACCTTTCTTCTCTAATTTGCACCGGTCAGAAGCACTTTCTTCCATGCAAACGTATTTGTATACACGTTCGAGAAGATCAAGGTAGATCCGGGGGAGTTTCTTGTCGTGTGACCAAGCAAACTTGGAGCTTCTGAGCCTGCTCTTCATGGATGAGATGGCCATGTCCTTGTTAAGGTCCTGAACCTCAAGTATGGCTACATTGAAACATGCCACAAAATCTCTAAGTTTTCTCCCTTTTGCTACTTGAGAGAGAAAAGACTATCAGACGTTTGTGGCATCTTCCTATTGGTACTAAAGTGGGCCACAAATGAATGTTTCAGCTGCATGAAGGAATGTATGCTTCTCGACTGGAGCTGAGAATACAAGGTCCGAGCAGCTTTCCAGATAGTAGCTGGGAAACCAAGACATAAGAGGGCATCGATTGCCTCCTAAATCATCATGAGAGCTTCCAGGTGGTCAACAAGGGCGGTGGAGCTGTCATAAGACTCCATTGTGGTATTTGAATCGAGTGAGGATCGACTCATCCAAGATGCATCGGAAGAAGAGTGGAGTAGCATGGATGTCAAAGTCATTGGGAGATCCTCGACCATCCACTAGGAGCTAAGCAAGCCAGCAATCAAGATCCCTGAGCTTGCGCTCATAATTGTCGAGTCACTATTGCTGGGAGAATGCAGAGGTAGAATCCCTTGAAGAGCTTGATGAGAAATTTAAGGATGAGCATGGTCTCTTCCCATTTTCGTCACTATGTATTGGGAATTGTATTCTAAAATCAATCATGTGGCGATTGAATTCATCCTTGTGTATGAATTATTGATCAATTGAATAATAGTTATTATGGTATTTTTCATCCCAAGGTGACATCTTCCTTGAACTATTGTACTGTGATGAAGTTCCTAGAACTATGCTAGTGTACGATAAAGA